>PVJO010008176.1:0-76677 GCA_004026905.1 Hystrix cristata | reverse complement strand
TTGCTATATTTATGTTTGCACGAAAGACTAATTTTTAAAAATAACTTCAAGTGATAAAGCAATTTTTCTAACAGACTGTTAGTTTTCTACAGTAATTGATTTCAAACATATGTACAGAAAAAAACGCTACAAGGAGATTCAGTAATTTTAGAAAGTAGCTTTTAAAATCAGTCTTAAAATATTTCTGTACATACCAGAAATATGATCTAATTATTTACTCAATTGCTTACAGAAAAGTAACAACAGATTTTTATTACCTGAATTGAAGAGTCTAAATAACTAAATTTGAACTAAAGTACAATTATTTGAAATATATAAGAAGTTTAAGTAATGTTTGGTTTCTTTTAAAGTATATATATATTTCAAATACCATGTCTGTGATTCAGAATGTCAAATTACAGCACGTATTGACAGTAGATGTCTATGGCAGGGAGGCAACATATTTGGTCTGCTATGAAGGATAATCACGAAAGAAAACTTTTTTTCTTGAGAAAATATTAAATAGAAATAATATCAAGGAAAAGAAAAACTTGGTCTCCCAAATAAAGGGGCCATTAAATGAAGAGAGCAATGCGTACTCTTCATTGACAAAAGCATTATCCCTATTATCAAGAATAATGTAATAACATCTAATTCTTACGTATTACAATCATTACGTATAATGAACACATATAAAAATACAGACACTGCATGGTGACTAAATAATTTTGGAATAAATCCATAGACTAAGTCACGGCATGCACAAATCATTTATACCTAAACTGCTTGTTTTACCTGAACAAATTTTCATTAACCATACTGGTAATTTTCAAATGCTGTAATAAAAAAATCTCATTGCAGTATTTCATTACTTTGCTGAATTATATTTGAGAAAAAGAACCTAGCTGCCTCACCTATTTTAATACTAGTATATTCTGGATCACATTATACAAATACATGTATAGAAACTTAAAAGATCATAAATTTCCCACAAGGAAATGTTATTTATTATATATCATTGGTGTATATTTGCAAAACATTTTAACACTGCAAACATTAGAAGTTTTAAGATTGGGCATGGGAAAAAGTTTGTATTTCTACTACAATGCTGCTGGTGTACTTCTATACAAGGCCTCTTAGTGATGTCAATCAATTGGAGGTAGGAGTTTATCAATGAATTGCTTGACATCCATCATTTCCTGTTTGGAATAAAGTGATTTAATAAGCAGCTACATAAGTCAGAAGTTAAATCCCCACTAAAATGTCATTAACAAAATTCATGTGCTGTGTATACAAAAGGTGAAACCACATTTTTAGTACTACAATAAAAGACAAATATGAGGCTCCAACAGAAATTTCAGAAAATTTGTATAATGATTATTATTTTACATTGAAATAACACCCATCTACCATCTAGTTCCATGAAAATGATATGCATTTTCTCATACTTAAATAAATATTGGGGAGGAAGTTTAGAAGTGACAGTATCATACTGAGAAGTCTCATTAAATGTGTAATTTCTGACAACTAAATGTCAGTGAAAATGCTTAGCTTCTTGTTAGAATAAAATGCTAAATTCATAGCCTAACCTATTTTGTGCCTTTCAGATGAAACTGCATATAATAAACAATGTGAAAAGAGAAGATGAACCTCAGAAAGCACTGGAAAGCATGAATACACCAAGGACTTATTACAGAATAAACTTTCTCTTGGAAAACTCCTATATCTGGCTTAATTTTCCTGCCCCCCATCGGTTCTTGTATTTCAAGGTCTCACCACTCCACAAATTAGCCATACACAGAATCTTCAAACTTTTAGTCAGAAAAGAGCGACAGCATGCAAGTGTTTCACTTTATAACACCCTGAAGTCCTGACAGTTTCCTGTGACACTGCCTCTCCCATTTTACCACGTCTCACTTTGCTCCTGCTCATTCAGTCTAGTGTCTCAAATGTGATCCCACAGCACTCGCCTATGTGCAGGGTACCTGTGATGCTCTCTGGTCATTCAGTCCCTGCTGGGTAATCACGGTGCCAGCTCCTGCCCCATCTCCCTTTACTGGACTCAGTACCTGGGAAACACCCTAGGATCCCAGGCCCCCTTGTCTTTTTGGATAAATTATATTACTATTCACTTCCTCTGGTCCTAAAGCAAATGATTTAACCATGCTGAGGGGTTGTAAAACAGTGTTGTTGGCTTAGACTACCTCGCCGCTTAGCAATTTAGTTTTTATTCTAGACTTTTTCAAGCCCCCCAAACTATCCAGGCCTCCTCCTTTTTTTTTTTTTTTTGGTGCTAAGGATCGAACTCAGGGTCTCAAGCACTAACCACTGGGCTAAATCCCCAGCCCCAAGGCCTCCTACATTCTTTATTAAGTGACCGCATCTCCTACTTCACTGAAAGGATAAAGAGCTTGGAATATAAGCACCCAAGAACTGTCCTCCCGATCTTGACATCTCCTATTTATATTTATCCGTCCTCTTCTACCTGGATTACAGAGTATTTTCTCCTTTTTAAGGTAGCACAATCTAACTACAGACCTAGTTCTATTATATGTTCCTTCTAACACTTCCTATCAATTATCTTCTTACTGCATCCTCTTCCTCCTCCCTACTCATAAAAAGACTTCCTACTCTTCTTTTTTTATCAAAACCTTTTAAAAAAAAGGTCTATACACACTGCCTCTATTTCATTTTCCTACCCATACCACACAGTTCACTGAGGTTTGCTTCTCCCCCAAATATTCAAGGTCATAAATGGACAGTTTTTTCCTTAATCCTTCTCTGAAACACATGACACTTCTCCCTCTTACTGAAATTCTCTTACATATTCTTAACACTTAACTCCTTTTCTCCTTAGCCAAAATCTAAATGTAGCACCCACAGGTCTTTCCCTCAATGTTTTTCCCCATGATGTTCTCTCATCATTCTTCACAGATCAACAATATGGATGATTACTGTATTCCAAGTCTCAAAAAAAAAAAAAAAAAAAGAGGCTGGGGATTTAGCTCAATGGTTAGTGGTTGCCTAGGAAGCACAAGGCCCTGAGTTCAATCCCCACCCCCCACTCCCCAAAAGAATCACCGTATCTCCACTTACAGGCTTGAGACTCAGAAAAGTATTTCCAAAATCCTATTTTGATATCATGTTTACTAAGCTCAATATTATCTCCTTCCTGTTACTCAAAAATTGTTCTTGTACCTACTTTATGATGGCACCTTCTTAGTCATCTGAGCTACAAATAAGGCATCTTGATACCTCCTTTCCCATGCATAGAATTAACCTCTAAATCCTACTGGATTCTACTTCGCTTTGTCTAGGATAGAAATTAGATCACACCCCACTTCAGTCAAAATCACTGGTGGCTTCTTGCTTCCCAGAGAAAAACTCCCTCTAGGAAAAAAGTCCCTACAATTGAGTCCTTGATCCCTGTGTCTTCTACCCTATGACATCTAGCTTTTCCTAAGACTCCAGCCCAATAGTCCCTTTCCTATATACCTGCTACCCAGATCCTACTCATTCTTCAAAATCTAGCTTTCATCATGAACTTTGTGCTTAGGATAAAAATAATCTCACTCTTAAGACTTTTGGGCATGTTTCAAAAACTGCTAATACGTATCATCTTTCTTATCTTTTGAACTGTATTCTTAACTTTTAATAAATGGAATATTTACCACTTGTCTTTGGATTAGGTACAGTGACTATGTATAATAAGCAATCAGATATTTGTTGAATTTAATTGAATAAACTATCATTGAAAGTCTTGATAACCTATGACTTTGTATGAATTCATATTTATTCCTTTATATTCCCAGTCAAATGTTATTCATCTTGAAAATATCACATAGAAGAAGTCACAACTCTAGCTCTAATCAATGCTTCCAGATACCTACCTGTTGACATGAACTATGCATCATGCCTTCATAGGTTTTAAAGGTCACATTGGCTGGATTTACCAACGATTTTAGTTTTTCAACAGTAAGGGAACCAAACATTAAGGGAACTAACGGGTCACAATCTCCATGGCACTGGAGAATAGAAATATCTTTGTTAACACCACTGATAGGACCCTGCAAGAAAACAAGAAACGAGAACAGTATTACTTAGTCAAGTGGACAAAGCATTATACTGAATATTTAAAACTATATTTAGATATGTACATACAATGTATTATTTATACTTCAGGTTATATTTGGCCAAAGAAATAAAATTTCTGCCATCCCTATATGCCCCATATCCCTTTATTTAAACTTCTGTAGGATGTATGATTACTTTGCCTTATACTAATATATATCTTTCTAATGAATTTGTTTCTTGAAGCCAAGTATATATTATTTCATGTTTCTATTTTCAGTTTCTTAATATGCAAGGTAACCAATAACTTTTAGCATGTTTCCTCAGCTTTTATTTTATATAAATAATAGCGTTAATAAACAATACTTATTACATATAAGACACCAAAAGTTATGAAACTAGTAACAAGCCAAAACTCTCTAGATTTAAAAATGAACTCAGGGCTAGGGGGTGTGGCTCAGTGGTTTTATACACAGGTATCTCTTACTGGGGACTAAACCCCAGGGCCTCACGCATACTAGACAGACACTTCATTGTTGAGCTATACCTCAGTCTAAACACTGAATATATTAAACATTTAAAAAGTATTTATATCCGTTAAAAACAGCCTTGATTTTCACATATATCTTAAAATGTATCAAATCTTCAAATACAAAATTTATCACGAGGTTTATTTCTTATTCCACTCTACATAACTCATAAAGACCGTATAGTATACTAATAAAGACTAGTAACATATTGCAAAAGTCTAAAGAAAATCTTTTACAAAAAAAAGACAATCTAGGTAAACTATGGACTTTGGTTGATAATATGTCAACGCAGATTCACCATTATAATGAAGGTGCCACGGTGAGCTGCACTACACGGGGACAGGGAGGATATGGGAACTATATACTTTCTGTCAATTTTGCTAAAATCCTAAAGCTCTCTAAAAAAACCTAACGTTTATTTATTAAAGAAGATGACTTTCTCCCAATATTATCTGCTATTTTTGAGCTCAATACTCTTATGTTTTGTGGATCAACCAGGCTACCTGTGGAAATGAAGCCCGGAGTGGAAGCCAGCAACTAAGTGCAGTCACACCCGCCAGTTTCTGCTGTGTAGTGAGAGCAGTGTATAAAGACAAAGCTCCTCCCTGGAAAGAAAGCAGGGACAGATCAATGGAACACACACACTGCCAAGAACAATGTAAAAAATTTCATGTTGTTAAGGTTTATCCATAAGAAAACCAAACTGGGTGGCTGAAGTCAAATCAAGCCAGGCATACCCACTTATAAAGGACACAGTTCCCTACACCAAAAAGAAAATACCAACTATTGACATTATTTTCTACAACAGGAATTCAAGATAATAAGGACTGTGTAGCAGATACCTTCACATTATCTTCCACCCAACCTGTGACACCATGTCCTGGGAACTACTTTACTGTCAGCCATCTAGATGTCCCATCACTGACCATGCCCGTGAGTTACTATGCCACATGAGGACAGGAGAGTTTTTCTCATTCCAGTGATATCCTTTCTCCTAGAACTGTGGAATTGGGATTCAGTGACTACAGAGCAGTCTCTGCGTAACTGGAACTATAACAGGTAAATTCAACAGCTGGAAAAGCTACAGGCTATAAAAGCTGAAAAGCTCAATAGTTGGTGGAAAGGCAAATAAGCAGATGAGCAGGGAAAAAGATGAAGATGGATATAAAATGCAGGCTGCTTGCATTATTTTCACCATGGTTTCTTTGATATACCAGATGCATAACTTTCTCCTTCTCTTTTCTCTTCCCCCTTCCCCTCCCCTCTTTCTTACTATACTGGGGCTTGAACACAGGGCCTTTACACTGAGCTACATCCCCAGCCCTTTTCTGAGATAGGGCTGAACACGGTGGCACACTCCTATAATCCCAGCATTTAGGAGGCTGAAGCA
This sequence comes from Hystrix cristata, assembly GCA_004026905.1. Lineage (NCBI taxonomy): Eukaryota > Metazoa > Chordata > Mammalia > Rodentia > Hystricidae > Hystrix > Hystrix cristata. The sequence goes on along the minus strand of PVJO010008176.1, from coordinate 70,707 downwards.
GGAGGTTCGCCACAAGTTCAAGGCCAGCTTGGGGTACAGCGTCAGTTGAAGGCCAGCCTGAAATACATAGACCCTGGCTCAAAAAAACCAAAGGGGGGAGCTGGGGATTTAGCGCAGTGGTTAGAGCAGTTGCCTAGCAAGCACAAGGCCCTGAGTTCAATCCTCAGCACACCAAAAAAAAAAAAAGTGGCACTGTAATAGGCTACTGACTATGGGTATCTCTGGTAATGTTGAGTTCAAAAAAACCAAAGGGGGAGGGTACAGATAACAAACTAGTGCATCTTTTCTATAAAACTGTGGTTAAGAATTCTACCTCTTACATATGTCTTTGCTGTACTGTGCTCTGATTCCTTATCTAACACTGAATTTGTTGTATCATCTTTTACGGTAAAATGTGATTTTTGTCATTGACTTTAAAACTGGGGGGAAAAAAAACCCAAGGGGGAAAAAAATTATTCTGAGACAGGGTCTTGCTAAATTGCCCAGTCTAGATTTGAACTTGTGATCCTCTTTCCTTAACCCCTGGGATTACAGAGTAGCACCACCGTGCTTGGTTCTCTCTTTCCTGTTTAAGGTATTTTAGGAATTGGTTTCTATAGGCTGTAATCAATGAATCTCAAATAAAACTCCTATGCATACTTCCTATTTTTGAATCAAGTATTAATTTCTGTCCCTGTTTGTGTCAAGATGTATACTATTATATAAATCACTTCAATAAAATAAATGCCACAGTAATAATACCTTTTACTGTATTGCATCAATAATATATCTTTTCTATTGAATTCTACTGTCTAAATGATTCCAAAATTCTCACACTTCCCTTAATAAGGTAATCATAACAGTAAGTTGTTTATTTAGAAAACTTAAGAGAGTAGAAGCTAAAGCATTCTGAAGATAGGTTACATGGAAACAGGTGAAAAGCTGAAGTAAAGATTCAACATCCATTATAAGGAAACTTACTGTTGAGAAAGTATAGATGATTGGAGAAAAGGTACAGAGAAGAAGAAAGATACCAAAATAAACATCACATATTTATATCTAAAATCTCTTTCAAATGATCCAAAAGGCGAAAACATTCTCTTATATCATCTACCTTACTGTTCCCATTACTAGGGCATAGAACTTAAATTTATGTTATTAAATAGAGTTCTGTTTAATTAAAATGGTATACAGAGTGCTAACTTAGAAACCTAACTACAGTGTATTATTGTTATTTAAGAAAATACATTCCAGGTCTACCAAGAGATGGAGGAGAAAGGGAGGGAGAATAGGGGACATAAAAAGAATGAAGATGTGTTATGTACATATACCAACTCCTCATAATGAATGTAATCATTACACACTGCAAATATGTACTAATAAAAATACAAAATTTTAAAAAACAAAATATATTCCAGGTCCCAATCAATTTACTTAATAAATGTAAGTAAAGGCTACTGCAGAGGAGACAGAGAACAAGAAAAGTAGAAAAGTGTACAAAATAGAAATTAATTAGTTCCAGTCCAATTGAACTTATTTCAGCATTAGTATCAGTCAAGATTTTGTAACATCTAAAAAAGGACTCTAAAAACGGATTGAAACAGAACTTCTAGATAAATACACAGATACGGGCTGGGGATTTAGCTCAGTGGTTAGAGTGCTTGCCTTGCAAGCACAAGGCCCAGAGTTCGATCCCTGGCACAAAAAGAAAAAAAAAAAAAAAACAACAAAAAAAAACCAAAACATAAATACACAGATGAGGGCTGGGGATTTAGCTCAGTGATTGGAGTGCCTGCCTTGCAAGCACAAGGGCCTGAGTTCAATCCCCAGCACCACAAAAAAAAAAAAAAAAAAATACACAGATGATACACACAGACATACCACCCAAATTTTATCTTACCTGAGAAAATCCTCCCAAAATAATTCTGTTAGAAGGAATGCCATTCTTCACTTCTTGATCTATTAAAGCTTTCACTAAAAACGAGATAGTCACATACCTTCAGAGTTAAGCCCATTAACACAATTTAAAATAGGAAAAAATAACAGCAAAGTACATAGCACATTCAGGATGAAAAAACCATGAAAAACCCGAGGCACTCCATAAAATATAAAATCAGAATATATTTTCATTATGAAATTTCTCAGATTTTACAGGTGCTGCTTAATCCAAACTTTCAGTAATTTATTACATATTTTGCAGTAATAGTTTTCTCTCTTCAAAAGAAGGATATTCTTTTTATTTATTTACGGTTAATTTGGCTCAGGTACATTTTATATTTCTTCAATAAACCATAGGGTGTTTGCATCTAAAAGCTGTCATTTTAAATAGTATACAGTTAAATAAACTGATGATTTGTTTTGGAGGGGTTTTGTTTTTTTTCTGTTCTGGGGGTTGATCATGGGGCCTTTACACTAGACTATACCCCCAGGCCTCAGCCCCTTTTTACTGAGACAGAGTTTCAGTAAGTTGCTATGTAGCCCAGGCTGGGCTCAACCTTACAGTTCTCTTTCTTATTAGTGCTATTTTCTTTATCTGCCCATGTAAATCTAAGCAAAATTCTTATGTATCTAACAGAGCTGAAGCTTAAAAAAATGCTACTCCTCCCCATCCACCTCACCCCCACTGACCATAGTTAAGTGAGTCCATGTTGACACGGTGGCAAACAAGTTAGAGTGATCAGACAGGAAGAAACAGTACTACCTATGGGGAAAGTAACTGTGCCACATGTAATCAGTGTTAGAGTAACTAGTGAATCTACTAAAAGCATTTATGAATGCATTTGTCTTTATAAAAATTTTCTAAACTTACCATTTTCTGCTGCTCGTTTAATTCCAGGTTCATCCTCCTGAGAATCTGGTGAAAGTCCAATGATATCAAACCTAGAAAATAAGGCCAACTCTTAAAAGAAGCATTTGATTCTAAGTCTATTCTTGCTAAGCCTGCTTTACTGAACTCATAGTAGTCTGGATAAAAAGCACTAACCAGAGACACTCTCTGGAACATGTCTCAAAGTGTTTATTGAATCTGACATTCTGTATGTTCTGATTTCACTCCAACTAGATATAGATTCTAATGTTAAAAACCCAGTATCATATAATTTTTTTAAGTGTTTTTTTTTTTTTGAGCTGGGGATCGAACTTGGGGTCTTATGTTTGCAAGGCAAGCACTCTAACTGCTGAGCTAAATCCCCAGCCCTAGTATCATATAATTTTAGGGTGAGGACAGCCTAAAAAAATTACTTAGTTCACTGGACCCATACCTCTCACCATATACGAAGTTAAAATCAAAATGGATCAAAAATCTAAACATTAAAACAGAAACATTAAACCTTCTGAAAGACGAAAGAGTTTAAAACACTTAAGGAAACTTTCTACATTGTTGGTGGAAATGTAAACTAATACAACCATATGGAAATAAGTATGGAGATTTCTCAAAAGCCTGAAAACATAAATCCCATATGATCCAGCCATTCCTCTGCTAGGTATCTTCCTCAAAGAGCTAAGACATCATACTACAGCGATACTTGCATACCCATGTTTATAGCAGCACAATTCATAATAGCTAAATTTGGGAAGCAGCCTGTATACTCATCAACAGATAACTGGATAAGCAAAGTGTGGTATCTATATATAACAGAATACTATTCAGCTATAAAGAAGGACAAACTAGAGTAATTTGTAGGAAAATGGATGGATCTGGAAAATATAATGTTGAGTGAAATAAACCAGACTCACAAGCCTGAATATCATATGGTATCCCTCATTCGAGTGAGGCAAAATACAAATAAAAGAAAATGGTAAATAATGGATTAAAAATGATAAGGAGTGGCCAATAAGCAAAGGGTCCAAGGAAACAAGAAGAGGGCAAAGGGGGAGGGGAATGAGAATTCAGAGGAATAAAGATATATTAAAAACAAGTACCTAAAAACCCAAACTAAAACAGTAACACGTACACTATGTACTACAATCAACTTTATGTAGTTGCAACTTATTACTGCATCTATGTTGTTTACATTGCTCGTTGTTATAAGCGAAAGGCACAATGTATTACACTGTAAGTTTGTGTAATGGTCTGTAAGTCTGTATAATTATGGATAAATTTTAATTAAAAAATTACTTAGTTCAATCTTACACTCACAATCCTAAAAGGTGTCTAATAAATTTCAGGTATTAATTTCTTCTTCTATTGTCTTTTGTGTGTGTGTGTGTGTGTGTGTGTGTGTGAGAGGCAGGGTCTCACTATGTAGTTCATGCTGGCCTTAAACTCACTACGTAGCCCAGGCTGGCCTAGAATTTGAGGCAATCCTCCTTGCCTCAGCCTCCCAAATGCTGGGATTACAGGTGTGCACCACCACACCCAGGTTCTACTGTCAATTTAATGAAGAGTTACTTTTCTGTACCATGTTGCTCTTGCATGCACTATACCTATCAAACACGTGTTTAAACTGATCTCTATCCATATTCTGTAAAACTTTTTAATTATGCATTGTACCCACCTCAAACCAGAAAGCAAGGGAGGCCTTCCTTTAGGGCTTTCTACTTTTCTGTCAGATTGTGTGCTCCCGTTATGGACATTTGCACAGACAAATGAGAAACTCGCTCTATTTCCTGACCATGAAGTGCACAAGGAATATGAGAACATCCTGAGAGAGCTGAAAGGGAAGTAGTTTCCTTAAAGACTAGCCAGCTCTCTAGGAAGGCAAAAAGCTGGAAGGATGAAAAGCCTATGGTTTAACTGCAGTATGTAACAATGAGATCATGCACACATTTGGTTACTGAAATCTACAAAGGCTTACAAAACCATCAAGAGACTTTTTTTCCATAGGGGCTGGGGACTTATTTAACTCAGTGATAGAGTGTTTGCCTAGCAAACCCACCCTGAGTTTGAGCCCCAGAACCCCCAAAGAGATTTTCCCACAATTCTAGTCACCCATTCTCTCTTGTCTTTACCTGTCTGTACAACTCCTTACGTTTACCAAAAAAAATCCAAAGCATAAAAACTTAAGAAAGCTCAAACTTAAAGCTAATTATGTAACTTCGCAATTTAAAAATGGCTAAATGAAGCCAGGTATGGTGGTGCATGTTTGTAATCCCAGCACTATGGGAGGGTAAAGTAGGATAATTGCAACTTTGAACCCACCTTGGGCAACTCAGTGACTTAGTGAGACCCTGTCTAAAAATAAAAAATGGAAGAAAATCTCAGAATGTGGCTCAGTGCAAAGGCCCTCAGTTCAATACCTGGTACTGGAAAAAAAACCAGAGGGGAAAAAAGCTAAACAAAAACGGTACCTAAAAGCACTTCTGAGGCCAGGCATGGTAGCACATGCCTGTAATCCCAGCATTCGTGAAGCTGAGGCAGGAAGATCGCCTTGAGTTCGAGACCAGCCTGAACTACATAGGGAGACCCTGTCTCAAAAAAAAGCACTTCTGGTAACAGATAACAGCCTAAAAAGTTCTTAATGAATAAGTAAATTCTTACTTACCAAGAAGGCATAGCCATGTTCATATTTAATGTTACAGGCATAACTGGCCTACAAAGGAAAGAAAAACAACCTCGAATAAGAATAACAAGGCAGAAAACACAATAAATTCCATCAATCTAAAATGGGTAATCACCTAAGGCTCACACGAAACTCTATGCTACCATTTTTTTTTTTTTTTGTGTGTGGTGCCGGAGATCGAACTCAGGCCCTTGTGCTTACAAGGCAAGCACTCTAATCACTGAGCTAAATCCCCAGCCCCTCTATGCAACCATTTTAACATGAGCTGTTTTAACCATTCACCCCTGAAAAATTCTGTTATCCCTGCCCTCCCAAATGTGTTCCGAAGACGCAGCAGTAGCTGCAAAGGACTAAGCTTGGCAAGTAAAAATTGTTTTCCTTTCTCAGTGCCCTTTAATACTTGTAACTTCTCAGACATGAGAAGGAAAACTGGGAATCAAGACATTTCGAACTTCATAAAAGAATGTGACTCTGGTCAGGGCAATTTATCGCAATTTATACCATCAATTCCCATATGCTCAGATTACATTTTGCTTATGTCTATTTCTTAGCTACATATCTGTTCAATTAGTACACCTCTAAATAAGTGTGAGTCTTGTCTAAATGATGTTCACTGCATTCAATTCAAGTCTGGAATGAAAAACATTGTGAACAATCTGAATTGGTACAAAAAGAAAGAAAAAGGTACAAAAGAAAAGAAAAATATATGTACTCTAACTGCATTTCACCACTGTCCTCCTGATTCTAGCAACAAGTCTATTGTACAGGTTACAAAATAGTATCAGAATGTGAGAATACCAACTTCCATGGGTTGGGAAATAGCTTTAAAGCAATTCAATCTTGGGGCAAATAACAATATAGCTGCAATTCCAACAGTTAAGAATTTTGTCTCTTGTTTGAGCTCAATAATGGAGGACACTGGGCAAACCGCTTAGGACCCCTCCTGTCTCTCAGGAGCTATTCCTACTCCCCATTCTTGTTCCCCAACAAACCTTTCCTACTCTTTAAAAAAACAGAGGACATGGCCACAGTAGCCACAGTATTAGCTGTAGCCTACGGAGATAAAACAGACTATTTCAGGACAAAAAGAGAAAAAAAGGTTTCTTTCTCTAATCTTCAAATATTATTGCTTTATTCATGCATCTGTCTCAACTCTTGTTCCTACCACTTCTAAGGTTGAATTACTAACTTACTAGCATGTATTCAATATCTCTTGTCTTCTTCTTGGCTATTGCTTCTCAGCAACTTTTTTACCTAAACTAGCCAAGCTTATTAGTTTTCTGCATTTGCTCAAAACTTGCTGATTTCTTTTTGGCACCCACAAACATTTTCTAAGCCAGAAACTGAAAGCAAATCTACTATACTGCAAGGTCTGTGTTCTGTCCACAGTATAGCACATTGCTTCTAACCATAAAATTCAACAGGTTTTCCTTTTTGGGGGTGGGGGGGTGCTGAGGATCGAACTCAGGGCCTTGTGCTTGCTAGGCAAGCGCGCTACCACTGAGCTAAATCTCTGACCCCAAAGGTGTTTTCGATCTAATAAAGATTTCTCACAAATCTGGCAAGTAAATCCCCTGCACAGACAACCCATGTGTATCCTCAGAACTTGACAGTTATGTATCTAAAACAATTTCTTCTGGCTTTAAATTCAACTGACCCATAAAAAACAGTATATTTAGTTTTTCAAAAAAAGAAAAGAAGAAAGAAAAAATTCTTCCATTTAACCAAAAGACTATTGTAATTTTTTACAAATTTCACTAACCTTTGCTTAAACTGATTATATTAAAAAATAAAAATTAATTAATATTCAAAGGATTTTCTGAAAAACGAAAGCTAGCACATTTATTCCTGTCCAGATTTTGCACCAAAAGCCTAACAATTAGGAATACTCACGCATGCGGGCAGATATATTTGATATGTGAACTTCTGATACCTGCAAAGGCTTCTGCCCATCCATGCCTGGTGGAAAAATTATTTGAATAATGCTATTAGGTACCATGTTAATTCCCAATAAATTAGTAATAGAGAACATTATTTAATTTTGTGAGGATAAATGCTACTTCTTAACATATCTTAAAAGTGTGGACCACCAAGACTATTAAAACAACACCACGAACCTAAACACAAGCCAAAGAGCTATTAATCTTTATCATGGATGAAGATGATCTCTTTTATTGGCGGGGGGAGGACAGTGCTGGGGATTGAACTTGGGGGCCTTGCACTTGCTAGGCAAGCACTCTACCATTGAGCTAAAATCCCCAATATATATATGAATATATATATATGAATACAATATATATGAAAAAATCCTCAGGGGAATAAAGTAAATCAATTATCTAATATCTCTGTATGCTTACATTACAAAAAGCAACTTTAAACCAGGCATGGTGGTACACACCTGCAATCCCAGCACTTGGGAAGCTGAGGCAGGAGGATTACTATGTGTTCAAGGCCAGCCTAGACTACCTACTAAGTTTTAAGCTTGTTTACGTTTGAGATTTCAGCCTTTCTTTTATAAAACTGTCTGGAAATGAAAGTCCAATACTCTTCTATTTTTGTTTTAATTCACCTTGCCCTAAGTGTTAAAGACACATAAAAAGATTTAAAACATCTGTATTCACGGTAATATTATACAAACCCCAAATATTGTGTCAGGTTATTTTGGGCATTCTATATATGTTTGTGTATATGTATATGTGCAAGTTTATGTTTCTGTGTGTGAATGTATGTATTTGTATACTTGTGTTAAAGATTTTACTGGGAAACCACAAAATATGCTGAAAGGAATTAAAAAAGAGCTATATAAATGGAAACGCATCCATGTTCATGAATTAGAAGACTTAATATTTGAAAGATGATCAAATTGATCCACAGAATCAATACAATCTGTATCAGAATCCCAGATGATATTACAGAAATTGACACCAATTTAAAATCCTTACTTAGACAAATCTTACGGATATTTCATAATCAAAAAGGACAAAGAGAAAAACATAAAGCATTGAGAGAGTAAAGACAAATTACCTAAAAGGAACAAAAAATGAGATTGGTTTCAGACTTCTGAAAGATAACTCTGATTGCTGGGCAGCAATGAAACAATAACCTCAAAAATTGAAGGAAAATGATTTTGAGCTTAGAATTATTAACCAAGCTACCCACAACTACATTCAAATGAGACAGTAAAATAAAGACATTTTTCTGACCTACAAGGATTCAGAACATTTACCTCCTATTGAAGGACATGCTGCCATGAAAATAATACTAAATTTAAGAAAAGACTTTGTGTATAAGCAATAGTAATGAAGAAAAAAAATACCAAGCTCATAGCTGTTTAAATAATTTTTAATGCCCAATACGGAAAAAATTAGTAATAATTGGAATTAAATCCGCAAGGAAGAGAACACAGGAAGTGCTGGGAAGAATATTATAGGAATTCAACTCATAAAAACAACCACATTTATAAAATACTTAAACCTAGACCTAAAGATCATCCTTTATGACTTTGCTAAAGAATGAAAAATAGCCGGGCGTGGTAGCAGACGCCCGTAATCCTGGCACTAGGGGGATCATCATGAGTTTGAGGCCAGTCTAGATTACATAGTGAGTTCATGGCTGGCCTGAATTACATAGTGAGACCCTATCTCGAAAAACAAAAAACGAAAAATAAATACATAAATAAATGAATATCTCACTCTATGTTTATAGTTAGCATTGTGGACAGTATTTTTTTTTTATATATACACATATTTTTTGGTGCTGGGGATTGAATTCAGGGCCTTGCACTTGTTAACTTAGCGTTCTACCACTTGAGCTAAATCCTCAACCCCGAGTATGTTTATATTTTAATGGGTTACATTAAGCAACACATGCAGCAATAATAAACACCTGGCATGTGGACTGCCACTCCCAGATCATAGGCCTACACCAAAAACTATCAAAACTAGTCTCCACACTCCTTATTTCAGAGCATTAACATTTAGAGTCCTTTTCAACAAAGTGATCTAAAAAGCAGTATTTAAAAAATTTTTAAAAGTATACCTACATTGTAAAATGTTTTTTCCATTGTCACTCCAATGCCTATTTTGTGTATGCCATCTTAATTTCTATCTTTTCAATTTCTTTTTTTGGAGGGCAGTGCTGGAGATTGAACTCAGGGCCTTGTGCTTACTAGGCAAGCATTTAACACTTGAGTTAAATCCCCAGCCCCCTATCTTTTCAATTTCTAATAGTATCATTAGTGTATTTTCTATTTCAAGATTTGTGTTAATGACCTCAGGGATAACTAAGCCCTAAACATCATGGTATTATTTTAGCTAATTACAGCTTTGGGAATGCACAGCAACTAAAAATCACATTTATAAAACAATTTTCCACCTATTTATTACACTCCAAATGGAACATACATTCAATTATGCTCCTTAAAACATTACATATAATCATAGCACTTAATATGACTGCCTAGGGTAGCTGATAGCCCTTTTATATCTTATAAAGGCACTGTATAAAATTTATATAATAGTACAATTTGTAATAGCTAAATCCTGGAAGTAGCCTATGTACTCATCAACAGATGACTGGATTAAAAAAACAGGATATCTATAAACTGTATAATGGAATACTACTCAGCTATAAAGAATTTCAATTTTGAGACATTTGTAGGAAAATGGATGCACCTGGAAAATACAAGTGGAAATAGGAGCAAAATAAACCAGACGCACAAGCTTAAATACCATGTTGTATCTCTCATTTGAGTGAGGCAAAATACAAACAAAAAGAATAATAAAGGGTGGATAGAAGGGGACAAGGAGATGGATCTCCTGCAACAGGGAAGTGGTCCAAGGGAACAAGGATGAGGGGAGAAGTGTGGAAGGGGAAATAAGTAGAATAAAGATATGCCATGTACAGGAACCTCATAACCCCCATTAATGTAAACATTATATGCTATCAATCATGAGCTATCATTAATAATATCAACACAAATGAAGTGAGTTAGGGGAACTGGAAGAAAGGGGGAGGGGAAGAAAGAAGGGGATAAAGAAAAAAGTAAATTGAATTATGTACATGTAACAACTCCCCAAGGTGACTGTAAACTGTATTAACTACAAACTCGTACTAATAAAAAAAAAATCTTGGGGCTGGGGATTCAGCTTAAGTGGTAGAACGCTTGCCTAGCAAGCACAAGGCCCTAAATTCAATCTGCAGCATCCAGGGAAAAAAAAAAAGCTTATAGAGAAGAAGCAATTTAAATCTATGATAACTAAAAAAACAGAATAAGGTAAAATTGTAAATTCACTGTTAATTTTAGAACTTTTCTTAACACATGAAACTCTGGCCATTTTCTTCACACGAAATAGTTGAACACTGCTAGCTTTTTAAATTTCTCAGGGCCTTTTGTAGGTCTCATATATGTACAAACACATCTGACTAAGAATAAAAAAGCTGGAGTCCATGTGGTAATATGAAGAGCTTGAGTAGATCTATCAGTGAGTGATACAGCCGGCTGCCGCACTCCTGCCATGGGTTTGCCAGCACTGATGCATACTCTGCAGTTCGAAGGCCTTTTGGTTCACTCAGTTCTTAGTCTTTTTTGGGATGAGAGGCTAATGTTGTCTTTCAATTATTCAACCCAAACACACGGAAAATTGTAGCAGTATTTCATGTTAGATCTTGACCATTCATGATTTCACCTCTTTTTTTTTTTTTTTTTTTTGAGACAGGGTCTTGAACTCGCTCCATCCTCCTGCCTCACCCTCTCAAGTGCTGGGATTTCAGGCATAGACTACCCGCCTGCCTACACCACTACTTTTAATTAGTTTGTTTTAACCTCATAAACCACTCCCCTTCCATTCCTTTACCCCAAAGCTCTAGCCCAATGGAAATATTTTTTTAAATGAGAAGCTATATGAAAAATAAAACTAGAGGGGTGGGGGATTTAGCTTAGTGGTAGAACACTTGCCTAACAAGTACAAGGCCCTTAGTTCAATCCCCAGCACCCCCTCCAAAAAAAAACAAAAACAAAAAAAAAAACAAAAAAAACCCTAGAAGATGAATTTTAAAAACATTCTTTATGCATGAAAGATAACAAAGATTAAGACAGGGACTATTTTTAGAGGGTCTACAATCTGGTAGGACAAACAAAATATAAATATAACACCCTAAAAATAAGTAAGCACTATAAACAAGTTATGAAGAATGTCAAAATTCAGAAGAGTAAGGCTGTGGGTACAGCTCATTCAGAGAGTGCCTGCTTATCATGTGTGAGGCTCTGGGTTCGAGGAAGAGAGGGGGGAGGAGAAGGAGGAGGAAGAGGGGGAGGTAGAAGAAGAAAAAGAAGGGAAGGATTTAGACAGAAGCCCTAAAATAAAGGCCATCCCCTTCCCCATCCCCCAGGACACATGCACAGAGCAGCAGGGTTTATTACATTAATACTCAAATGATCTTCAACAAAGGATCTAAAACAATTCAATAGGAAAGGGCTAGGGATTTCGCTCAGTGGTTAGAGTGCTTGCCTCACAAGCACAAGGCCCTGAGTTCAATCCCTAGCACCAAAAAAAAAAAAAAAAAAAAAAAAAAAAATTCAAAGGAAAAGAATAGTCTTTTGGGGGCTGGGGGGATAGCACAGTGGTAAAGTGCTTGTCCCACATTCAGAAGGCCCTAAATTTGATCCCTACACCACAGAGGTGGGGGTGGGGGTCTTTTCAACAAATACAGCTGAGAAAACTGCATACTCACATGCAAAGAACCAAGCTGGTCTCTTACACCATGGGTAAAGATTAACTCAAAATGAACCAAAGACCTAACTGTAAGAGCTAAACTTATAAAAGGGTTGGGGATTTAAAAAGAAATAGATATAAAAACTCATGATCTTAGATTGGGGGATGATTTCTAGATATAACACCAAAAGCACAAACAACACCCCCCCCCAAAAAAAATAGATAAACTGGAATTCATCAGAATCAAAAACCAGAGAACTATTGTGCTTCAAAAGACATTATCAAGGGTTGGGGATTTAGCTCAGTGGTGGAGTGCTAGCCCAGCAAGTGTAAGGCCCTGAGTTCAATCCGTAGCCTTAAAAAAAAAAAAAAGACAACCCATAGAACGGAAAACAATAATTATAAGTCATATACCTGTTAGGAGTCCAGAATAAAGATTTCTCAGGCTAGAGACTTGGCTCAAATGGTACAGAACTTGCCTGGCACGCTCAAGACCCTAGGTTCAATCCTCAGGAAAGCAAAAAATAAAAAACAAAAAAATCTCTCAAAAATCACTAGTAAAAAGACAACTCAACTTGAAAAGTGGGCAAAGGATCTGAACAGGTATTTCTCTAAAAATAATACACTAATAGCCAAGAAGCCCATGTAAACAATATCACTAGCCATTAGGAAATGCAAATCAAAACTACAATGAGAAACAAGCTCAAACTCAAGTAGATGTTTACAACTGAAAAGACAAATGACAAGGGTTATGGAGGGTGGAGAGGAATCAGAACCTTCCTACACTGTTGGTAGCAATTAAAATGGTGTTGTCACTGAGAGTTCTTTAAAAGGATAAGCAAAATCGTCAGTTACACTGCATTTTTACTCCAGAAAACTGAATGCGCAAAGCTAAGCAAAATCTTGCACATGAATGTTCATAGTAGTACTGTTTATAATGGCCCCAAAGTGGAAACCCAAATGGTCATTAGCTGATTCATTTTTCTTTTTTTTTTTAAACTGTAATGAGGATTAAACGTAAGCCTTGCACATGTGAGGGAAGCAAGGGAAGCACTTTACACCCCCAGCCCTGTTTTCTTGAGACAGGGTGTCAACTACATGTCATCCAGGCTGGGTTTCAAACTTGCCCACGTTCTTCAGTATCTGGGATTACAGGTGGGTGGCATCAAAATCAGCTCTCAAGTTTTAAAATGTGGTATATCCATACAATGAATTCAGTCATAAAAGGAACGCAGTACCTACATATGTTAAAATATAGATGAACCCGAAAAACAATACATATGCTAAGCAAAAGAAGCTAGATGCAAAAGATCAAATATTATCTGATCCCATTTGTATGAAATATCCATAGAAACAGAAAGGAGATTAGTTGTTGCCAGGGAGGAGAGTAGTAGCCTAATGAGTATGCTGTTTCAGTTTTAGAATGCTAAAAATATTCCAGCATTAAGGTAGTGGTGATGGCTATACCACTTTGTAAACAAAGTATACTAAAAATCACTGAATTGTACACTTTAAGGGTGAGGCTGGGGATTTAGCTCAATGGTTAGAGTGCTTGCCCAGCAAGTATAAGGGCCTGAGTTCGATCCCCAGCACCAAAAAACAAAACAAAAACATAATGTCATGGTATCGCCGCATAAAATACTTTGTAATCTTTTATATATTAAATGTATGTTTTAAATTTTGTTTCTTAAGTATTAATTTCACCGCAGAGAAATCCAGCAATCACCATCATAACCAAGTAATGAAATACACCACCACCAATAATGGGTAAAAGTCAACAAAGTATGGGCCTAATATGATGCACTACAATAAGCACAGCAACATTTTTGTGGTGTTCTTGCCAAAAATCCGTAAATCACAAGGAGACATCAGATAAACCCAAAGGAAGGACATTCTACAAAGTAACTGACCTATATTCTTGAAAAGTGTCAAGGTCATGAAAGATAAGGAAGGTCTGTTTTAGACTAAGGAAACATGGTAACTAAATGTAGCATGTGATCCTGGATTGGAATCTGGACCAGATACAGGACATTATTATACCAGGTCAAATCAAGCGAATGCATATGGAGTTGGTAGATTAGATGGTAATATTAGATCAGTGTTAATGTCCCAATTCATGGTTATGCTCTGGTTATGTGGAAGTGTCCTTGAGTATCAACTTATTCTTACATGGTCTGGAACATTAACAATTGAGTAAACTAGCTGAAAGGTAAATGGAACTGTAAATGCTAATTCTAGAATTTTTATTTTTTTATTTTTTATTCTATTTTATTTACCAAGAACATGTATTGGTACATTGTATACATAGTGATCATATTCATTATAGTTAATTTGTACCTGTAAATGATATATCTTGGTTCCCCCCCTTCTTCCCCATCCCTCTCTTCCATCCCCCTCCCTCTCTTCCATCCCCCTCCTTCCCTATTTACAGTGGCTTTATTTACATTTTTACATTTTTTCCCTTTTAATTCTAGAATTTTTACATTCAGAACAATCTGAAGTTGTTTTAAAGAAGTTAAAATTTTAAAAATACAACCAGTGGAATATAAACCATTAAAATATCTAAGTCCACACTAAGTAAGTGGGGAGGCATAAACTAATAAACGTAAAAGAAATAACAGTTATAAAATCACATCATAATAATAACTGATTCAAAACCAGGCATGGTGGTGCATGCATGTAATATCAGCATTCAGGAGGCTAAGACAGGAGAATCACTGTAAGTTGGAAGCCAACCTGGGCTATACAGGGAGTTCAAGACCAGCCTGAACTACATAGTGAAACTGTCTCAAAAACAAAACAAAAAAATAATTGATTCAAGCAGAACCATCAAATGGATGCTAAAAATACTAGGTGAAAGTTTAATGAGGAAAATTTGCAATAATCTCAAAGTTATCACCCCACAACTTGATTTAATCAAAAAGGGAATAAAATTGCAGTAGAGAAACCTGAATGATACCACCTTAATTAGGTGATCCAAGTTAATACTAATAATGGAACAAAGAGCACCATTTGTCTCAATATGATGCAATGAATGGGATATAGCACTTACATAGTTTTCATAACAAAAATGCATAAAATGAATCTGATCGTGAGGGAATAATCTAAAAGCCAACTAGCTTGTTTTTCTAAACATGTCAATATGAACAACAACAAATGCTGAGAAATTCTGGCATGAGGGGAAGAAGGCTATAAAGGACATCACTGGGATAAACTGGCAAAGTTTGAATATGTACTATATTAGATAATATTAAATGGTTTATGTCCTGAATTTAATAACTATCCTGTGGTTATATAAGTGACTCTCCTTAAATAATCACACAGTGCTTTATTTATATATAGCTAACATAACGTATGGCATATCTGAGATACACAGTAAAGTACATTAAAGAATCATATCTGCAATATACCCTGCAAGGGGATAGCGAACACAATATATATTCAGAAAGAAGAGAGTAGTAAATCTAGATAAAGAGATTGAAGACTCTTGTATTATTAAAACAGTTTCATTTTTTTTTTTTTCAATTTTGCAATGCTGGGGTTTGAACCTAGGGCCTCGTGCACTCTAGGCAAGAGCTCTACCACTGAGGTACACCTCCAGTGGAAACAATTCTATAAATTTGAAAATGTTCCAGACAGGAGTGGTGGCACAAGATAGCACTCTGGGAAGCTGAGAGAGGAGGATCATAACTTCAAGCCTAGCCTAGACAACTAGATTCTGTCTCAAAATAAAATTAAATAAACAAATAAATAAATAGTTTGAGATGTAGGTCAGTGTGAAGACCCTGGGTTCAAGCCCTAGTATGACAAAAAAATATTTTAAACTAAATTTTTTGAACCAAGTGCTCTATCATTGAGCCACACCTCCAGTCCTTTATTTTGACATAGGGTCTTGCTAAACTGACCTCAAATTTGTGATCCTCCTGCCTCAACCACCCAATAGCTGGGATTATAGGCACATACCTGCATGCCGAACAAATACTTTTGCTACAAAAATGTTTTATCTTTAAGCTATGGGAGGGCCAGGGATGTGGCTCAGCAGTGCAGCACCTGCCTAGTAAGCAAAAGGCCCTGAGTTCGATTTCTGGTACTAAAAAAGAGAAAAGTGTAAAAAAAAAGCTATAGGACTAACTCATTTTCATTCTTTCAGAACATATTTGCATTCTGAATTTTTTATAATACAAATGTAACATTTTCAAAAATCACAAAAGCTGCCAGGCAAGGTGGTGCACACCTGTAATCCCAGCACTCAGAAGGCTAAGGTAGGATTGCCGAAAGCTCGAGGCCAGCCTGGGTTACACTGTGAGTTCAAAGCCAGCCTGAACGATATATAGAGACCCTGTCCAAAAAAAAAAAAAAAAAATCACAAAAGCTATTTTTAGAAGTCAATACAACATTGTCTAAAAAACTATTTCTTTGTCTAGCAAGTGCAAGGCCCCAAATTTGATCCCCAGCACACACACACGCAAAAATTAGTTTCACAGTTCTTGAGTGCTTTGATAAATGCATTCTCTAAAAGTATTTTAAACATTAAACTGTCACTTGTCAGGCTGGTTCTCAGTTTCATCACGTATTCACGGAACCAATCCAGAGTCAGTTTTTCTTTAGTGTTATTTCACAAAGTCTTTTCAGAATTGGAAGCCTTTAATTTTTGTAGGGTTTTTTGTTTTGTTTCTTTCAATACTGAGGACTGAACCCCAGGGTCTGCATGTGCTGGGCAAGCAGTCTACCACTGAACTATATCCCTAGCCCTGTTTATTTTATATTTTGATTTTTTGGGGGGGTTTTTGGTGCTGGGGCTCGAACTCAGGGCCTTGTACTTGGTAGACTAGCACTCTAACCACTGAGCTAAATCCCCAGCCTTTATTTTATATGTTGAAACAGTCTCACAAAGTTGCTCAAGTTGACCTCAAATTTGTGAGCCTCTTGCACACCTGTGATTACAGACATGCACGACCACACTCAGCAACACTTTTAGTTTCTTATACACGAATTTAACTTTAGCCAAGATGTCATGGATGTTCTCCGTACTTTTAATCTGAGTTTGATTTTCTTCACCATTTTCATTCTCTTAACTTCTGTCTGTCTAGTACACTGCAGTCCCCAGGGAATCTGGCTACATTAAGCTTTTTTTTGCTTAGACTGGTCCTTCTAGCCTAGAGAATCTCATTAGGGGCAAGGTAATAAGGTAGTGAGCATCTTCCTGACTTGCTAAACCAAAAAAGTTTGGCTATAAAACAGGGGCTCTACTATTTGATTTGCATTCAGTAAAATAAGTCTGTCATCTTCACTGGACTACCTGATTGCCAGAAAGAGTCCTACAACCTTTTCTCTAACTCTACACTCAAAATAGTAGGCATAAAAGAATACGAAGAATCCCTCTGAAGAACTGATCAAGCCCATGTCTCCAGCCATATCACCTTAAACATGTCTGCTTTTGTCTAGTATCAGAAGCCAAGTGGGGTCAGGCCCCACTTAGTGCTCAGAAAGGAGAACCAATCTAGCCCAATGCCTCATTTTATTTGAGACAGGGTTTCACAATGTTGTCCATGCTGGTTTCAAACACCTGGGCTCAAGAGACCCTCCTGCCTCAGTCCCCTAGTAGTTAGTAACAGGCCTGCACCACCACATCCCACCAATGTCTCATTTTAAAGAACATTTAGCAGTGTTTTAGGTAGTCTATCAAAATGTATTTATCTTCTATTTTTCCTCCAGCTGCAATTTTTAACAACATTCATATTTTACCTAAGTTTCAAACAGATAACCAAGGATTCAAATATAAAAATGAAAGCTTCTCAATATGGAAAAAGCTTGAGTAAAAGAGAAATCATAACCTGAAGTTACTTCAACAAAATTTGTTTGATAAACTTCCAAATCTTTTGTTGTTGTTCTTGTTGTTTTTTGCTTTGTTTTTAAAACAGGATCTTGCTCTGTAACTCAGGCTGGCCTCGAAATCTCTGCAATCCCCGAGTGCTGGGATTACAGGCATGCACCACCCACCACACCCAGCTAAACCTCCAAATCTTCGTGTTGCTTACCCTGCCCTTCAACTGATTTTCTGGGTTAAAGGATTATCTAATCCCTCATTCAGAACTCTATGCATGTTGCTACTACTTCTCTTAAAAAAACCAACTAGTCCCTCTCAACTACTCTGAAATTTTAACTCTCCTGGAAAGCTCTCAATTGCACACTGCTACAAACATTCTGCTCTTCTCTGGTTTCCAATACCCAAAGTAACCAAGAGTAGTTTACAATTGTAATATGTTCCAGCAGTAGAAAAATGATAAATTCAAGATAAGAGGAAAATTCTGAGCATTTAATAAACTGAAAAGATTGTATATGACCACTGAACTCCTAGGAAATATTTACTAGGAATCTTTTTCATACAACTTCAGCATTTTGAAAACGTTAAACCTTTCACAGGTAAGCAGAATTGCACGACCCCATTTCATCACTGTTACTAATAATGATTACCTACCCAGTATCTCCCAATCCATGAAGGAAAATAACCTAAAAGAGAAGAGGAAAAACAGTAAGCGAAGCCTAAATAAGTCCACACAAATGCTATTAGGCACTGTAGCTTTGGTTAAAGTAGAAAAGAAATGAAGGTCCCTAAACCTATGACAAAATTCCAAAAACTACTCGGCAGATTAATTTCTATAGACCCCTTAAATGGCAAAAAAAAAAAAAAAAAAAAAAAACCAATTTACTCCCTTTCCTTTAATTCCTAAAATAAGTAATGTGGGATTTTAGCACTTAGAGGTCCCAGTTAGCCATTCTCAAATGTAAATTATTACGTTCTAAGAAAAATAATTTGTCTCTTTCGAGTCAAACCATGAGTGTCACACTGCAGAATTTTTTCATTACAAAAAGGAGCTTCCGGTTGCAAAAAATAAGTTTGAGATTCTACAAGTTTCCTAAACAAAACAAAACAAACAAAAAACCCAGTATCCGATCTTTTAAAACACTAAAACTTAAACTTCTTTAATTGAGGACACGTGTAAGGTAGGACAATAAAGCGACTTTCTGGCGGTCTCCCGCTTGCTCCTCCACCAACCAAGCAGAAACGTGCGGTGAAGCCACCGACCCGCGTCCCTCCGCGCCGGAGTTCCGGCCGCGCTCGCTCCGCAATGCAGAAGGCCTGGGGCGCGGACCCCTCCTTGCCGCCCGCCGACCTCCCGGCCCCAACCAGGCCGCGCCGACCTCCGAGCCCTCCAGCGAGGGGCGGCGCCCCGCCGGTCACTCCCTCCCAGTCACCCCTTCCCCGGTCACCCCCCTCCCCGGCCTGCGACGGCGACGCCGCCTGAGAGATAGCTGCTGGCGGCGGGCCCAACGGGCCACTTCCGAGACCTGGCTGCCGCCACTCACCGCGGCGGTGGCCTTCCGGGCTGCGGGCACGACGGCTGGCATCGGAGCAGACATACTATTGCCGCACATCCACCGCCTCGGCGGACAGCGCGTCGGAAGCGGAAGGGACAGCGCGCGCTCCGCGGCTGCCCAAGGGCGTGCGAGCGGCGAGTCCCAGCCCGCCCCACCGGGCGCGCGCTCTAGCGCGTGCGCGCCAACGCGGAGCCGCGCCGGCCTCTGCTAGCCCCGCGCGCCCGCGCTCCCCGGCCTCGCCCTGCCGCCCCCCACCTCGGCCTTCCCCACTTTGGCGTCACAAAGTCCCGGCTCCTCCCCAGGACCCCGGCCTGCTCAGGCTCAGGGCGGCGGCCTCAGGCGCTCTTGTGAGCCCAGGCGCCTGGTGAACTTTGGCTACTGTGTCATCTGCCCCAGGCCTGCAGCTGCCGGTAGACCCTGGCTTAGGCTTCCACCTTTTGAGAGCTATAGTGAAGAAGGAGTCCCCAAACCAACTGTTGTCTCCCCTAGATGTTCCTTTGTTTCCCACGGCCAGTGGGTTACTCATTAAATCAGAAGGGCTGGACTGGGAGGGGCAGCTGAGCTTCTGCTGTATTTCCACTGGGGGCCTACACCATTGTGTAGATTTGGGGTTGATCCCCCTTCCTTTAAACTTGAGTCGGAAAGGAAAGCATTCAGCTGTCACCAAGAATCCTCAACTTATTTAAACCAATCTTCTGATGGACAGATATTCATTGCTACAGTACTGATTTAAGCAGGAGATTAGCGGCCCTCTTCAGCACAGGTGGTTTAGGGTCTAAAATGGAGTTTATTCAAATAAGTTTATTGCACAATTTATTGTATGCTTGGTATGATTTGGAAGAGGGCAAGAGATAGAAATACTTAAAACTAAAATGCTGTGACCTTCGGAAGTTTACGATTCAATGAAGAAACTTGAAGCTGTCTAAGATTGGGAAGGAGTTGCTGAACGGAAGATTTAAAGACAATCACACTTCATTTTTGATCTGTGATAACCACAGTGGTGAGGGATTTGAGGTTTTAATCGTGTTTTTATTGTTTTGTTTTGAACATTCTTGTCTTGGATTTGAATGGTGAGAGTTTTGTGGACTCTTAAAAACTATTAAATTTATATTGATTTATTCAAGAAGACAATGGAACTCACATGACATATACAAATATACATTTATGTCAGACTATAGTCATTTCATTGTGATGTTACTAGAGAAAATGAAGCTCTTTAGCCCTTACTATGAACATAACATTTTCCAAATAACCATTATTTAAATTTTTTTTTCTTCAGTACTGGGGATTGAACCCAGGGCCACTCTTACCATTCCCCACCCTTTATAAAGATTTTCTTTTTTTCTTTTTGAGACAGGGTGTCAATAAATTGCCCGGATTGGCCTCCAATTTGGGATCCTCCTGCCTCAACCTCTCAAGTGGCTAGAATTACAGGTGTGACACACCACACCTGGCATTATGTGACTTTTTCTATGATGTAATCTGTAGAATTCCAGGAGCTAACAGTTACTCAATCAGCTCCATCAGTAGAGAGTAGGACAGCTCAAACTGAAGCATCCCTGTGACCCAACTCTTCTTCCCAGCTAAATGCCACTGTTCCTGCAAGATTCACCTAAATCCTACAGCCTCCACTGAGCCTATTTTTTACTATTCTAGGTGAATGATCTCTCTCTTTCTAAGGAAATGAAATAAATATAACAATTGAGAAGAGACAAAACATTTAAGATGATATGACTGTACAAAGAAAAATCATTAAAAGCTATTTTTAAATTACAAGAATATCCAGCAATATAGTCAATTACTAAAGCAATATACAAAAAAGAATAGCTTTTGTATATATAAACAATTGTTAGTGTAACTAAAGCAGGAAACAATATTCAAAATAGAAATTTAAAAATATACACAGGCAAAACTTTTAAAACTACTTTACTGAGGTATGATTGACACATACATAGCTGTGCACATTTCATGTGTACATTTCCATGAATTTGGGGATAAGTATACACCTGTGAAGCTATCACCACCACCAAGGACATAAGCATATCCGTCACCTCCCAAAAGTTTCCTCCCATCTTCTATTATTGTGAGTTTTGTTTCTTTGTTTGTTTGGTAAAAACACTAACCATAAAATCAAGCGTCAGCAATCTGAAGTATTCAAGACAGTATTATTAGCTACAGGCACTACCCTCTATCACTCCAGAATACTGCATATTTGCATAATTGGAACTTTGTACCCTTTAACCAACACCTCCCTGTTTCTCCCTCCCCCAGCCCCTGGAAACCATCAGCCTCTTTATTTTAGATGTCACGTTTCAGTGATGTTCACATTTAGGTGCTCATATTCCACTTAAAATAATGCAGTCCAGGTTCCCCTACCTTGTCTCAAACGGCAGGATATTCTTCTTTTCAAAGGCTGAATTGCGGGGCATGGTGGCACACACCTGTAATCCCAGCACTCCAGAAGCTGAGACTGGAGGACTGCTGCAGGACTGCTGGAGTTCGAAGCCAGCCTGAGCCACGTAGTGAGTTCAAGACCACCCTGAACTGTGGAGCGAGACCCTGTCTCAACAAAACAAAATGGCTGAATATAGTATAGTCCAAAGCATATATATGACATAATTTCTTTATCCATTCATCTGTGGAAGGACATTTAGTGTGTTTCCATATCTTGGCTATTGTGAATAATGCTGCAGTAAAGTGTCTCTTTGAGAGCCTGATTTAAATTCCTTTGGGTAGATACCAGTAGTATGACAGTTCTAGTTTTAATTTTTTGAGGAACCTCTATAGTTCAGTACTGTGCCAAATGTCTGTCTATGTACTGGAGACCCAAAAGATCCAATCAAGGGCTAAAGCCCACGGCACTGTCCCATGTACGTCCATGTCTGCAGATGATAGCTGAAGAAATCTCTACTGGAACCAGGATACGATGCTCATAGCAGAGATGATGACCAGAGCTCCCCCGAAGCAACAGCAGCCATCCTCGACAACAGCAAGGCCCCGAGCTCCTTCCTTGATGAGAACAGCCGAATTCCTTCCAGGAGAACCAGCTGCAGCAGAGTTTCTCCTGGGAAACAGCCTGCCAAGGATCTTCTGCTCCACTCTGCTTTATGTTGCACCAGCAACAATTCTCAGGTGGATCCTCTGTGCCCAGAATCACACCAACTCAGTCCAGCAGGGTGTTCTGGCTCAAGCTGACCACAATAAGTGCACCACATTGTGTCTGTGAGGGCGTTTCTCGATGAGATTAGCATTTGAATCCATAGATTTAGTTAAGTGAACTGCCCTCCCTCGTGCATGTTGTGTGTGTGTGTGTGTGTGTGTGTGTGTGTGTGTAAAACATCCAGCCCATAGAGAGCCTGAACAGAACAAAAAGGCAGGGGAAGAAGAAATTCATCTTTGGCTTCCTGCAGTTTCCTGGTTCTCAAGCCTTCAGACTTAGATTGGAATTACATCACCAGCTCTCCAATTAATGATGGAGGCATTTTATTATTAGTAAAGCAATCATCTATTACTAAGAGGCATCACCAGAAGAAACAAAAACTAAGTTAATAGTGACTGCTTATGCAGTTGAGAGTATAGCTCAGTGATAGAGCACTTGCCTAGCATGTGTGAGGCCCTGCATTCAATCCCCAGTACTGACTAAAAAATGATTGATTTGGAGAGGGAAAAATCAAAATGGGACGGGGAGCTAGTGCTTTGATTATAAACTATTTGACTACTATTTGATTTTTTCATAACATCTAGGCATTACTATACTTTAATAAAATTAAAACAAAAATATTTCAGAGTGAATGAAGACCTTTAATTTGGTACCACGCCTCGGTAAAACTAGGTAGGTTTTATCAAGGCGACATTTATTTCCAGTCCCTTTCCATGCCCTCTTATAGCCCTCTCTCAATAGTAGTTTTTTTTCCCAAAATCAAAGGGATTCACAGGTTTCCCACCCTGGTTCCCTCCTAATTTCACTAAGGAATAATCATTTCTCCAGTTTTCTACTCCCCCATGTTGATCATCACAAATCTCACTTATTCCTCATCTCATTCTAAGAGTCTTTTCTTTTTTTAGTGCCAAGGATTAAACCCAGGGCCTTGCACATGCTAGGCAAGCACTCTACTATGTACGGAGCTACATCCCTCAGCTGTCTCATCCTAAAAATACCTTTTTCTTGGCTTATACTAAAATTCAGCAATAATTTAATAACTGAAAATCTTTTCCTTCTCCTGTTTACATCCCTGCCAACATATTAAGATACTATTTCATGAGTTATCTCATTTAGGATAGAAAATGTTTATGTGGCTTTGTTTTTTAATCTCCATAACAGGATTACATTGACCATAGGCTCCATTTTCTAATGTATTATTATTTTTTAATGTATTATTATTAGGGTTCATGCAAAGCAACTTATGTGATGAATTTATGCCCTTTTAGTTTCACTGTCCCACTCTGACACTCTGTTTATCTTGAGAATATTTTCAAATAATGAGCTCAAAGGAATTAATCTATGTCAACAGAGTATTAGGCACTGGTATAGATGGGGAAGATTATCTGGGAGTATGGGAAGCCTTCCTAAGGCATATCAAATTACATCACCTTTCCAGGATTCATTTTATTCTTTTTATGTCACGATTCAGTAGTCATTATTAACTGGGGCCAGAATTAGGATGGAGTTTAAATACAGTAGTTGCTGAGATAAATTTTTTTATTATAAGCCCTTAACTTGATTTAAACAGGATTTAAAACATCTCAAGCATGTGAGTGTGTAATAAGTACTAATTGTGCTAGAATGATGTAAAACTTCTATAGATTTAAGGATCACTGACTTACCACACTCCCTTGATTTAGATTCTTACAACATAGATGAAACTCATCAAATTATTCAGACAGGTTTTTGTTTTGTTTTGAGGTGCTGGGGATTGAACCCTGGGCCTTCACGCTGACTTACACTCCAGCCTTTTTTTATTTTGAGCTGGTCTTGCTAAACCGC
This sequence comes from Hystrix cristata, assembly GCA_004026905.1. Taxonomy (NCBI): domain Eukaryota; kingdom Metazoa; phylum Chordata; class Mammalia; order Rodentia; family Hystricidae; genus Hystrix; species Hystrix cristata. The sequence goes on along the minus strand of PVJO010008176.1, from coordinate 46,150 downwards.
CCAGGATGAGCTTGGATTTCTAGTTTTCTTCTCTCAGGCTCCCAGAGTATGGGATTACAGGTATGTACCATGCCATCTTTTCTGACAGTTTCATTTACTAAATGTGTGGAAGGTGGGATAAACAAACATGCAGCCTACAATTAACTGAAAACCATTAGTGTTTCCATGATCATTTTGATGCCCACAAAGTTGTATAACCCACACAACAAATATAATATCTACTTTGAAGAAGTGCAGCGTATTAAATTTCCTGCACCTCATTTACTAAATAAAGACAATTGTTTGAGACAGGTTCTAGCTATGCTGCTGAGGCTGGCTTCGAATTTGGGATCCTCCTACTTCCTCCTCCCCAGGAGCTGGGCTTACAGGTATGTGCCCCTGAGCCCAGCAAAATATATCTGTAGTATCATCACTCAAACAGAAGTTCATTATTTAGGGCCATTATTTAATGCAAACAGTGATTTTCCAGTCACTTTGTCCTCCTTCGCAGTAGTCTACTCTCATCTGTGGTGTTCTTCTTTCCTACTTTTACTTGGCCCAAAGTTGCTCTACAGAACATGTTTCTTTTCCTATCTTTAATGAAGGTGAAGGTTCGCTGATTTTAAAAAAATGATTTTTCTAGGTAGGTATTAAAAATTGTGTATCTTTCTGTAGATTATAGTATAGTTTGCAATTATTTTGTAAATTCTTCCCTGTCTCTGCTGCGTGTCATGAGATCTGGGCCAATCTGTCCGACCTAGCCAAGCCACACCTTCTCTATCAAATGTGATAACATCTACCTCTAGAGTCGGTGTAATATAAATGGAATAAAGCTAATTTAATACGACATCTGGCACATACCAGAAACTACGTATGGTTCTCCCTACACCTTTTTGTTTGTTTTTGAGACATGGTCTCACTTTGCAGTGCAGACTGCCCTTGAACTTACTATGTAGCCAGGGCTGGCCTCCAGCTCGTGGCGATATTCCTGCCTCAGCCTCCGGACTTCTGGAATAACAGGCGCGCGACACCACCCCTGGCTGGTCCCCAGTAGCAAACTGTATAGACACATGGATGACACGTCACAGCTTGACTCTTATGCAAGGATTGGTATTAGAACCATTTCAATAGCTGGACTCTTAAGTGTTATTTTCGTACCGTACATTACCCAAGCTCAAAACCTAGTAATGTGGGCTGAGGATTTAGTTCAAGTGGTATGGTGCTTGCCTAGCAAACACAAGGGACTGAGTTCGATCTCTAGCACGCCCGCCCCCGAAAAAGCTAGTAATGTACCTCTCACGGTATTTGATTTTGGGATCCACAGTGAGCTCAGAGAAGATAGCAGCTTCACGATACTCTTACACAACGTATGCAAGGACAAGCAAATGTTGAAAGATCCTCTGGTGACAGCCTTTCCAAAGAGTTTTTTGGTTTGGCCGAAAAGAATGTGTTTCGTCCAGAATAGCGCGTGAAGCTCGCCAACAAAGAACGATCGCATAAATTAAGAAAGAACACCCAGCCGCAGGAGCCTGCAACACAACCCTACCAATTGTGAAGGTCCGGCCGGATTCTGAGGCTCACAGCGCTGCGCCTGCAGCGCGACAGGGGCGGGGCCACAGCCGTAAAGCACCTGGCCACCTGGTCTCCGAGGCGGGTCCCGGCGTCCTTGGAAGTCTTGGGGGTTGTGGATCATGGCGGGTCCACTGCAGGGCGGTGGGGCCCGGTCCCTGGACCTGCTCCGGTCACTGCCGCGTGTGAGCTTGGCCAACCTAAAGCCCAATCCCGGCTCCAGAAAACCGGTAAATGGCTGATGGTGGAGCGGGGAGCGCTGGTGACACGGAGGGTGGCGTCGGCCTCTCTCCCTGTCATTCTCAGGAACAGCTTTGGCAAAGGGTGCTGCGTTAAGCGGAGGGTTGCTAAGCCGGGTGCCTTTCACTGTCCGAAGAAAATCTTCCCGCATGCTCCCAACTCTTAGTAAGATGTATATTTAAAGCATAAAAATGTTAGGGGAGCAAACCCAGGATCTACAAAATGATTGTCGTTCAAAATTGCCTTTAAAATAAAATCCTTTCCTAGAAAATGTATTTTGATCATCATTACAAAGATGTAAATTGACTTACTCCCGTAGTTCACTGAACATAGTTGCAGAATCTGTTGGTTGTCGACAGACTGTCATTTTAACGGTCAATGTTGGTGATTTCATGAAGTGACAGTAAATTTGAGGAAAATAGTTTCTTTGTAAATTAGTCTCCAAATAGTATGTAACAGTTACATATTTACAATTCTAAAATAAAAATACTTTCTTGAATATTCATTTAAGCTTGTTTCAGATACTTAATTCTAGGATATTTTTATTCCCTGCCTGGTCATATCCCATCCCTTCTTCTTGGAACTTTGCCTTTGAAACATAGCTTGTGTTTCGGCTACAAGAATTGCCACATCTTCAGAGGCAAATATGTTAATAGGGTGTATGGATATTGAAATGGCCAGAACAGTGTTTGGCACTCAGCAGCATTAGCTAGTCCGGGTTGGGTGGATGAATGAATGGCATAACCAAACATATACAGCAGAAAGGTGAAATACAGTTTTTAGAAATGTATCTGAATATCCTGAAACTTTTTTTCCTTGTAGGAGAGACGACCAAGAGGTCGAAGAAGAGGTAGAAAATGTGGCAGAGGCCATAAAGGAGAAAGGCAAAGAGGAACCCGGCCTCGACTGGGTTTCGAAGGAGGCCAGACTCCATTTTACCTTGTAATCCCAAAGTATGGATTTAACGAAGGACATAGGTAACGTTGCCTTGCTTTTTATAGTACAAACCCTTGATTTCGACTTAAAATCACCTAAAAAAGTAATTTCTTAGATATTTAAAATTCATTTCGAAGCAAACTTTTTTTTGCCACTGTTTCTCTGCATCATTTTCAGTAATGAAATAACCTGGATTTGTAGGGGGAAAAAGCCTAGACATACTCAGTATTACAAAATGGAGATGTTTATGCCCATTCTTTTTTTTTTTTTTTTGGTCCATTCTTATGATTGCTTAAAGGATTAGCAATAAAATATTATATGTAGATGGATATGGATAATATATCTGGCCCATTGTAGATCCCCACTCTGTAATTCAGATAATAACACTTTTCATAAATTTGCTTATTTGTGTATATGAGTGAACTAAGTGTTATAGAGGCAAATTATTTTTATTACGAATTACCCAAAATCCATCAATATTATTCATTTGTGTGGTACTCAGGAGAGTTTTATTTTGTCGAATCATCAAAAATGATGGTGGAAAACACAGGATGAAGCTTTGAGTTGATTTGGAGAAGTTGCAGGAAAATTAATTTTTATTTTGTAATTGTTATTTTCTTGATTCATAGCTTCAGACGTCAGTATCAACCTTTGAGTCTCAAGAGACTGCAGTATCTTATTGATTTGGGCCGAGTTGATCCTACTGAACCTATTGACTTAACTCAGCTTGTCAATGGCAGAGGTGTGACCATCCAGCCACTTAAAAGGGACTATGGTGTCCAACTGGTTGAGGAGGTAAATCTTTTGTTGTTACACAGAAGCATATTTTTTACTTCCACATGTAGTAATTCCCATCTTATCCATGGCGTATACATTCCAAGTGGATGCCTGAAACCATGGATATTATCAAAACCTATGGTTTTTCCTTTACATAAGTTCCATAACTTGCTACAGATCTTAGCAATTTCAGCATAAGATCTTTTCTTCCCTTAATGAGTCTTTTTACCTTTTCACTTAAAGAAGGCACTTATGGCTTCCTTTTGGCATATCTGAATTGCCATTATCACTACTGTTGCACTTTTGGGACCATTATTAAGTAAAATATGGATTACTTGAATAGAAGCATTGTGATACTGTACGAGACTAATGGGCAGGTGTGGATGTGGTAGAAAAGGGATGATTTATGTCTTGGGCAAGATAGGGAGAGATGACATGAGATTTCATCACACTACTCAGCACACAATTTAAAACTTACAAATTATTTATTTCTGGGATTTTCCATTTAATTTTTGGGACCATAGTTGACTTTGACTAGTGGAAACCAAGGCAGGCAAAATTGAGAATAAAGGGGGATTGCTATAATTAACACTCTGCCCTCCTGTTTTTATCCAGTTTGAATTGTGTTCTTAAGATTACTTAGTTTTGGAAAGCTGAACATACTCTCTTGGAGGCTGTGTTCCCTCATCTTGGAGTGTACTTCTCCGTATTGGTATAGCTTACTGCCTCAACTTCTTCTGAGTCTACCTGAATGTCAACATATCAAGAAGGTCTTTTGATAGCTTTTTATAAAAGAACACTTGCCCCACTTTGCAGTCATGTTGTCTGCCTTACTCTGCCCAAAATATGTTTCTTTGAATGTATATGAATATTTGCATTTATTACCAATTTACACATTTATGTTTCGTTGTCTTCATCGATAGAGTGTAAGCTCCCTTGAGAGCAGATAATTTGCTGTATTTTCAGTACTGGAAATATTAATATATGATAGTCATTTGGTTAATATTTACGGGGGAGTCCAGCACAGTGGTGCACACTTGTAATCCTAGCACTTGGGAGGCTGAGACAAGAAGGATTCCTTCAAGTTTGAGGCCAGCCTCTGCTACATAGTGAATTCAAGGCCAGCCTGAACTACATGACAAGACCCTGTCTCAAAAAACAAAAAAAAAATTATGGGGGAAAGGAATGAATCATACTCCGTTTCAACTGCAGTAAGGTTTTCTGTTTATAGGAATTATCCAGGAGTTTAAAAGGAAATACATTTTTTTATTTTGGGGGGCGTGGTGCTGGGGATCAAACTTAGGGCCTTGAGCTTGCTAGGCAGGTGCACTACCACTTGAGCCAAGTCTCTTAGGCATGTATCTTAAGATGAAAAAGTCCATGACTTCATGAGCACATTGCAATAGTCTTTAGGTGTATGTCTGTTAAACTAGCATGGTGGCACATGCCTGTAATTCCAGCACTCAGGAGGCTGAGGCAGGAGGATCTCTGTTGTGGTTAAGAACACAGATGCTGCTGCAGGTGCATCGCAGTGGTAGAGTGCTTGCCTAGCATGTACAAAGCCCTGTATTTAGTCCCCAGCACTGCAAAAATAAAATACTGTTTAAACTCCCTGATTGGAATTTTTTTCTTAAAAATAGGGTCTTGTTATATAGTTCAGGTGGGCCTTGAACTCACTGTGTAGTTCAAGTTGGCCTTGAACTTGCTGCCATCCTCCTGCCTCAGCCTGCCAAGTGCTGGAATTACAGGCATGTGCCCCCTGGATTCTGTCTACTGGAGAATCTTAGTTTCATGGTCTTGGACAAATTACTTAACGTCTCTGTGCATCAGTGTCCCCATCTGTAAAGCTGATAAAAGCAATAATCTTGTCTGAGGGTTGTTACAAGGATTAAACTGTCTGCTGCTAAATACATAAAATGGGAATGTAGTTATTCCTATATACAGAGATTGAAAATGCATAAAATAGGATGACCTAAATGTTTTAGAAAAAAACTGATGCAATCCCAACATAGAGATATTTAAAAACAGAGATATAAAAAATGTTACTATTACATTATAGGTACTTTGGCGGGGAGAACACAGTTTAAAACTTGACATGGTCTTCTTTAGCCAAGCTATCTACCTGTTACCTTTGTTTCAACTTATGACAGGGTGCTGACACCTTTAAGGCAAAAGTTAATATTGAAGTACAGTTGGCTTCTGAATTGGCCATTGCTGCAATTGAAAAAAATGGTGGTGTGGTGACTACAGGCTTCTATGACCCAAGAAGTCTGGGTAAGCTCTTTCTGGGATCGTTTTCTTCTTTCTGTCCTTCTCTTTTGGTGGCTGCTTTTTAATTACTTAGGGAATGGCACATTTAGAGATTGCCATCTCTCATGTGGACTATCTGGTTTTAATAGATTTAAAAATAAATAATTAACATAGTTATCATGTGTAGAACAATATTTTATCTCATGTTTTATTTCAATTTTTTTTCAGAAATTCTGTGCAAACCTGTTCCATTCTTTCTGCGCGGACAACCCATTCCAAAACGAATGCTCCCGCCTGAGGAGCTGGTACCATATTACACCGATGCAAAGAACCGTGGTTACCTGGCAGATCCTGCCCAATTTCCTAAAGCAAGACTTGACCTTGCCAGGAAGTATGGTTATGTTCTACCTGATATTACCAAAGATGAACTCTTCAAAATGCTCAGTACCCGAAAGGATCCAAGGCAGATTTTCTTTGGCCTTGCTCCTGGATGGGTGGTAAATATGGCAGATAAGAAAATTCTAAAGCCTGTAGACGAGGAGCTCCTCAAATACTATAGCTCATGAATTCCCCTACCAGAAAACAGAGTTGTCGAAGAGTACCAGGAAAGGGACTGAACCATGAATTTCCCAAATGTATACTACTTTTCCAGGGTTGATGTTAGCTGTCAGTATAATGATATCTCTTTTTATATATTCATCTAAAATGAAAATAAAAATTCAAGAAGCAAGGACTGCGTAGAGGAACTGAGTTGAGTCTATGTGGGTTGTGTCTCAGTCAAACTTGCTGTTTGCCTATTGAAGGATGATTGTAACTATTTTAAAATGTTTCTAGCCCATCTTTTCATGATCCTTTGCTCCAGCGTTTTCTTGTTACTGCTGTAAGCTGGAATGAATTCGAAAGTTGAATGGAATTGATTAGTAGGCCTGTTTATTGACATTAGACCAAGTGGTGAAAAGGTAGTGGCCTCTTTTAATCAGGAGCCACAGGGCAGCACTGCCACCCAGTGTCAGGATGGAAAATGCTCAGGGCAAGATGGAGGTGATCAGGAATTTGAGTTTAAACCTGCGGAGCAGCTTCTCAACTGTGTGGATAAATGTGTGTGGGCGTGTGTGTTGGTTTTGTTTTGTTTTATTTGTGGTGCTAGTGATTGAACCCAGGACCTTCACAGTAAACTACTGACCCAGCCCTTTTTAAAAATTTTTAAATTTTGAAACAAGTTCTCTCTAAATTGCCCTGGCTAGGCTTGAACCTGATATCCTCCTGCCTCAGCTTCCTGATGTCCTGGGATTATAGTCATGAGCCACAATCCCCAACCTAAACAGTAAATTTTCTAGCAAAATTGGAGGTTAGAAAAGCAAAAATTCCAAGTGAATTTGTTAGTGCTTTGCTAAAAGACAAAAATCAAGCCATTAGCATTTTTTTCTTGAAGAAAGTAAGGGTTCATATTGATACAGTTTTATTTGTCTCAGACATTGGAGACCTTTGTATTTCATTTCAAATAATGGAAAAACTTGCTCATGATTATATAAACCATAAATCCTTTGGTAATGAAAAATTTAAATACTTTTTTTTGAGATAAGGCTTTGCTGTGTTGAGTCCGGCCTTGAACTCTTGGGCTCAAACCATCCTTCCTCAGCTTCCCAAGTAGCTGAGGCTAGTGCACATCACTGTGCCCAGCTTATACTCAGTTAATGGAAAAGATTCAGAAGTTAATAAGCTGATTTAGCTTTTCAGTGATACATTGTACCTAAATCTTATGGAAGCTTAATTTACATTGAATGATTAAAAATTGATTAAAAATAATTCATGATAATTCTTCCAGAGAGAAATAAAATGATTCCTAGCTGATGATTTTCTTAAAAAAAATGTTTAGGAGTATTTTGCTTTCGAATGCTCCCTACTCATCGAGTAGCTATCTATCGTCTCCTTTTCCCCCTTTTTCACCACTTTTAAATAAATTGTCCTCTAAATGAAAAAAAAATGTTTAAAAATCTAAACCATGCATTGTTTTATCTTACTTAACTTTTTGGTTTTTTTTTTTTTTTTTGGTGCTGGGGATTGAACTCAGGGCCTTGTGCTCTCAAGTCAAGCACTCTGACCACTGAGCTAAATCCCCAGCCCTTATTTAACTTTTTAAACTCATGTATTGCTAACCTGGGATTCAAATTTTTCTCCAAAATTATGTTGTCTGGCTTGGTATTGAACCATTCCCTAGGTCATCCTCTTTGGTGGCATACGAAATCCCAGAAATTCTAGGGGCTAAGCAGAAATTTTACTTGGGGTCTCTTTTTCAGAGACCCCAAATAACGGAGTTGGTGTGTTAGGATTAGTTTTGGCTACATTGGATAAGAACTCCAAATCACAGTGCTTAAATGAGGTAAAGTTTACTTTTTCTCATGAAGTACCAAACTCCATTCAAGGGCTTCTTGCTGACTCTCTCGCATAAACCCATGGAGCCCAACACTACTCCCTGGTAAACATTCCCATCCCAAGAGAGAGTTTTGTTTTTTGTTTTTTTTTTTTTGTTTTTTTTTTTTTTTACCAGGAATCGAACTCAGGGCTTCATGCTTGCAAGGCAAGCACTCTAACCACTGAACTAAATCCCCGGCCCCCAAGAGTGAGATCTTAATTTCAATGATCCAAATAGTGATTGGCAGGAGTAAGCCAGCTTTTCTTAGTGTTCTAGGAGCTGTCACACAAAGGTTTTGTTTATATTCTACTTGCCGTACAATGGACACTGTCTTTTGCTCAGATCATGTGAATTGACTAACATAAACATAGTAACATCTAGACAAAAACTATTCTAAGATGAATCTTGCTCAGTGCTGAGACTTCCTGCCCACTGTCTCACTGTACCCTTTTTTCTCCCCTAGAAATGCTTCATGCCCCTCTTGCCCCCTAAGACAGAAATTTGAATGACAAGCTTGTCTTCAGGGCTGGCTTCGAATAAATTTATTTCCTCCTATTTCTGTCTTCTGAGTCTTTGGGTTAGCAGCAAGTAGTATAGATCTTGTATTAGTCAATGCTTACCAGAGAAACATTTAATTCAAGATATACAAATATTTAAGAATATATAAGATTGGCTTACAATGGCTGCCCAGAGTCAGGTTTGGAAGAGGGCAAAAGGGCTGTGTGCTGGAGATCTGAAGGATCCAGTCGAAAGCCTGAAGCTCACTGTAGTGTCATGTGGGAGTCTGTGAAAGGAGGCCAAAGGGTCTATGTTGGATGCTGAAGAGTCTACACTGGAACCAAGAGACAATGTCCAAAGTGAAGGTAAAGACTGGAGCTCCTCCAAAGAAAAAGAAGCAAAACTCACTTCTGTCTTCATTTCCCTTTTATACCATACCATTCAAGAGGCAAGCACATTGGTTGTTGTCACTCAAACCCAGTAAATCCCAGCAAATCTTCAATAAAGTCCCTCAGCCACACCCAGAACTATGCTGATCCAATTTAGTTGGGTTTTTCTTACTCAAATTGACACAATCAGTTAAATAATACAGAATTTAATGTCCAGTAACACTAAAAGCAGCAGAGTCCGTGTTTTCTTAGTGTCGCTTGTCCCTGGCCTACCTGCCAAAGGTAACTAAACTTTTTTTTTAATCAAAAGGAGATATGTACACTATTCTGAGTTTAACCTGTTAGATCAATATAGTTTATATGGGTACTAGGGATTCTAGGGCCTTGTGAATGCTAAGCATGCACCCTACCACTGAGTTACACCTTCCAACCCTATGTCAAATATATTTTACAGATACTGTACTTTTCTCAGTACTTTCTGTTAGGATATTTAAACTGTGTTTGCTTATTGTGGTGGAGTGATACAATCAATTTGAGCAGGAATGCCCAGCTGGACTGAGCTGGTGTGGTTCCGGGTGTAGAGGATCCACCTGAAGGTTATTGCTGACACAACAAAAAGGAAAACGGGAGCAGAAGATAGTTGCTGGCTATTTCCCAGGAGAGGCTCTTTTTCAGCTGGTTCTCCAGAGGGGAACTCAACTGTTTTCATTGAGAAGGAGCTCAGGGCCTTACTGTCATTGAGGATGGCTGCTGTTTGCTTCCGGGGAACTCTAGTCTTCATCTGCTAAGCATCATATCCCAGTTCCAGTATAGATTTCTTCAGCCGCTTAGTGCAGACACGGACATACATGAGACATTACTGTGGACTCCCAGCCCTTGATTGGATCTTTCAGGTCTCGAGTGCATAGACAGACATTCGACACTCTTGCTGCATTTGGCTTATGGGTGAATGTTGTAACTTGTAAATATCCTGTATTAAGTCTGCTTTCTTGAAAACCATTGACTGTAGAAAGGTAACTAATACACTTATTTTTAAACTATAAAGTGGAATACATTAGACAAGTTACTTCACTTAAACTGTGAAATACAGTGACAATCTTTGTAAAATCAAAGGGTTGTATAAAATGAACTCTGTGTCTCAGTTGAAATACATTGCAGTGCTAAAGATGGGACCCAGGGCCTTGTAACAGGCTAGGCAAAGTGTCTAGTCCTCAGTCCAACTTGTAATACCTTAACCACTTACAACGCCTATTATTTAAACACAGGATGACCAAAAATTGCATTTTTTATTTTTATAATATAACAGGAAATATAAAAACAATTTCATCAAATTTATTCAATACAAGAATAGACTGGTTGAAATGACACTTGTCTGAGTGATGTTCTGGATAGTCAGTACTAAACAAACGCAAACAAGGCTTGGAGTAAAATGTTAAGTGGTTAATGATAAAGATGTCTTCGGCCGAGGAAAACTACTTTGACTTCAACCTAGTCACGTGGAAATGAACTTCCTTAAGTGTAAGCACATCCCTCTCTGTATCTGAATATGAAGTGTGGAAATAAACTCAGGAAATACATTTTCTGTGCCCGGCCTTAAGTAAATTATTGTCTTGCCTTATTTGTGCTGCAGTATGTTTTCCTTCTGTGATGCGGTTTACCATCGTACCTTTCAAGGAACCAGGTACTTCCTCAACAGGAAACGTTATTGGGAAATGCGGGAGGAATTAGTCACCTAGAAGTGGACTGTTCCGGCTGCAGCCTTCCAGTCTCAGTGAGGCAGGAGAGCCCTGGGCCCAGGATTCTGGCAAGGAGTCATAAAATCCTTCCCCAGCTCTTTGCAAATGGTTAATGGTTGACCTAACCTGTCCCTAATTGCATGCTTGTGTAATTCAACCTCCCTCCCCTTACATTTTGTACCCACTGCCCATGCACCCCTCACCAATAATGTGGAAGTGTACCTGTACATGTTTAGGGGCCAATCATATAGAAGCTTTTAAATCGTTTCCTTATATGGGGAATGGGAGAACTAGCGAACTGGGATGATGTAAAAACATAAAAACCCTGAAGTCACTTTGTTTGGGGCCCAGGGTCTTGGGGAGTGAACTCTCCTGAGTCCGTTGACATAAATAAACCTGAGTTCTCCAACTCTCAGAGTGGCGCTTGATTTCTCCATAGCCAATTCCTGCAGTATTTCTGGAGGCCCCAACGAGATTCCAACGGTGCCAGCCCCTTGAGCTACCAGTGCAGTGGAGCAGCCATGCCTGGGCAGAGGAGCCCTGGGGCTGAACAAGGTGGTGCAGCAGCTGACAGTATGCTGGGTCCTCCTTCGCCAGGAACTCGGACTCCCCAGGACAGCTGTCCCAACCATACTCAATAGAGAGGCTGGGGTAGGAATAGGGCATGGCTAAGGCTGGCTGGCAAGGGAAAGTGACCCAGAGGAGTGGCTTAGACCAGAGGTCAGCCCCCGGGGAGTGGCCTGGACCTGACCTCAGCCTTGGGGGCGTGGCCTGGATCTGACCTCGGCCCTGGGGGCGTGGCCTGGACCTGACGTCAGCCTGAGGCGCCATTTTCAAAGCGCTGGCCCTCTCACGTGGACTATGGGAATGCTCGTGAGTTTCCATGGCAACTGCATTCCTTAAATGGAAGCAACACCGGAAGCAAGCCCTTTTTTTTTTCTTTTCTAAGGTACCACCAAGGAAGGGGCTCTCCTTTTTTCCTCCCGTGGAAGATGGTGTCTGCATACCCAGCGCCACCACTATCATGCCTTTTTCGTGGTAACCCCTACCGTGCCTTTTAGGCCTGGTACACATTTTGCTGTTTCTATTGTTGTGCTCAACTTTCCTTTTCTTCTTTTCTCTATAATTTTAAATAAAACTTAAAACTACTTTTTGCCCCCCACATTCAACTCTTTGCTCCAGAAGGGGAAGAACACAGGAATATCAGAACCTAACCGATAACAAGGCGGACCAACGCACCAAGCAAGATGTCAGAACGAGGTAGGGTCCTGGGACCAGCAACCCAGTCAGGTCCCGCCACAACCAGCGGAAGAGGAGTTTGGCCATCTCCTGTGGAGGTCTTTAGTAGAAGACCCGTGGGGTCTGGGGTCTTCAGTAAGAAGACCACTCAGTCAGGGTTCTTCCCAAAGGGGGGAGGTAACTGTGACAAACTCTGTGTGTATGTGTCTGCATGAGTGGGCAACCTGATTCATTTGTGCTTCATGAGCGAACTGTGACTCCACAGGTAGACACCCATAAAGTCCCCTAAGGACTGTGGAGTCCACAGTCTGCGATTCCGTGGTGAGCGTGTATGGTGTATGGCAGGATTGGACTACTGTCCCATTGCAAGTCACAAAGCTGAACCGCTACAGCTAGTGCTCACTTAAATTCCCTCAGGACACAGCCAGAGAAGCATTTGAGTGGTCTTCTCTTGGAGGGGGCACTCCACCCTTGTTTGTCTTGGGTCATCGCTGCAGGGTGAGTTATGCAGGGAGGAGGGGACTAATAACAGTAATTAGGTGAAAAGTGTCTATGTCCTAATGCCCCTTTTGTCCTCAGGCTCTCTGCCAAAATTACTTCTTTGAAATTTTAAGGCTCACTTTCCCCCTCCATTGGGCATTCTTCTGAGCAGCCTTATTGAGAAATTAGCCTACCCATGAAAAGAGTGTCTCTTTTGTCAGACTGACCTTCTCCTGCCACACTACTGGTCCACCAAGCTGCTCTGTGTGGAGCTGCACTCACTGTGTGTGGTTCTCGTTCGAGACCCATAATGAGGCTGTTTTTCTGTGTCACCAGTTTTTACACTAGCTGCGCATCCTGGAGGGCTTTAAACTCCTAGACCAGGAGAAGACTACACCCTCCGGTCACTTTCCCTCCCCTCAGTGCCTCTAAGAGCCTAGCACACACCTTCAAGTCTCCCAGAGCATTGATTTCCCCTCTAAGGGTGAATTTGTCACTTGCCTGTGTCCTTCTGGATGAGAATTCCATTCTTACTTGTCTCCCTTAACGAACTTGGCAGTTTGAGCCATTTTTAGAGGCTCACTATCACGTGGCCTGGGAATATCAGGCATTTCAGGAATATCAGACACCAGTGCTGCTTAGGATATAAGTCACTCAGATGACATTCCACACAGGCTGAGCCACTCGAGGGGAGTAGGGCTTTTCAGAAGCTCGCTGTTCTAGGTTGCTTGATAAAGTATTGTTTCATTTGGCCACAAGTCCCCATCCTCACCCCACCCATCTTCTGGCCAAAGTTCAGATGGGATGAGGACTGGGTATGTCAATTGTTGATTAAATTTGTTAATAATAATAAAGACATGGGTCTCCGAAAGAGAGAGACTATGTCCTGTGTTAACAACAAGAACAAATTTTCTTCTGTCCCTTAAAAACTCAGAGACTTAAAAAGAAACAAAAGAATTCACCTCTGGTCCCCTCCTCCACAGGGGACCCTCTGGAGTCCCTGTCCCAGCCTATAATCTCTAGCACCCCAGACCAGCAGCTCCACCTCAACAGGAGCTGGCACCGAGGAGGATCTGGTCCTTGGCATGACTGCAAGAGCTGCAAAGGACATGAAGACCAAATTTATCCTTGATTCCAAAAAAAAAAAAAAAAAAAAGAGGATGCCCAGAAGATACTCAGAATCTTCCATTTCCCAAGGACTAGAGGGGCTCAATCCCCCTTTCCTTTGAAGAAAGTCCCCCTGGGCGAAAGAAAAGTCAAATTACAAATCTTACCTAATTGATAAATTTACTTTTGACTGCCTGTTTAAATTAGTGTTACATTTGGAGGTGGGCTGTGAGCTGCTGCCCTGCTAGAAAATGCAGCTCCTGGCAATTGTAAACTCAGCTATAGTAAAGAATTAAAGAAACCAAGTTTAAACTAAGAGAAGACAGTTTATTCAAAGATGGCGGAAAAGGGGGAAAAGAGAGATGATAGATAGCTACTCGAGGAATAGGGAGCATTTGAAAGCAAAATACTTGTGGGTGCTTCTCTGTAGTCCCTTTTATTGGTTTTTGCCTTGTGTTGGCCCTTGAAATCTGGTTGGCTCCTAGGCTTGTCTGTCACCTTTGCCTCAGACTTCTCTTAGCTACATGACCTTTGCTTGCCTTTTGGTAGACAGTAAAATTATGGGTGGGGGGGGCTTAGGGACAGGTTATTTAGATGTAAGGATTAAATAAAGGGTTAATTTGTGATTTTTATGTTAATCATACTTCCTGAGACCTTTCCAGAACTAGTTCCTTTACCTTTGTCTCTTTAATTGTTGGAATCTAGCTGCCTTTATGTTTCTAACTATTGAATATAGCTGTCTTTGCCTTTCAGAGTCTGGTTGTAGAGGTCAAATTGTCTATTAATTTTTAATGATGTTCAATGAGGCCTTTACCTATGGGGACCCCTGTCCCTACATTAGTATTTTTTAATTAATATACTTGAAAAATTTCTTGTGCTTTATGAATTCCTATGTGACAATTAGAGTTAAGCTGCTCTTCTTTCTGCTCTCTGCTAGTTTAAGTTAAAAACTCTGACTCAAGGTTACTTAAAAGTCTGTTATTAGCCTGCCAAGTTCAAAAATATAACAATTTAAGACCAAAAAAGAAAACAAAAACAAAAACAAGAGAAAAGGACACTTTAAAATGCAATGAAAAGAAAATAAAAAATAAAAAAAAAGAAAGTAAAAAAAAATAAATAAAGTGCAAGTGGCCGCTGCCATGTTTGTTGTGAGGAATTTACAATAAGCAAGATATAAGAAGAAATAGATAAAAGGTCTACAAGAGATATACTTTTGATATGAGAAGATTTTATATGATAAAAGTTTTGCCCTGCAAAGAAGATAAAGAAAAAAATAATGACAAGACTGAAAGGTTCAAATACTGCATGTTAAAAGGCTTATGAAAGATACAGTTTATAGGAAGAAATACATATGTTTATTTATTGGTGTGGTAGAACCCATGAGACCTACAAATAAAAGCCTTAGAGATAATGCAAATCCTAAAATATATGTTCTGTTTCGGTCATCTTTCAGATAAGTAGACATTCATGGTGTTAGCCCAAATGCTTCTGATTCATAAGCATAATGGTAGACTAATTTAAATTAGTTAAAAAATATATTTTAATGGTTGGTGACATGTTTCCATCCAAATTGTTAGGTAACCAAGATAATGTCTAGAATCAGTTTTATAAATACAATGCCTATTATATGAATATAATAACTTAAAGGTTTTGCTCAAAGGTAATATATAAGTAATTTAAAACATTGACTATTATAATGTGTCATCTAAAACAATTGTTAAGATAACTAAGTGGGGACCCCTTAGACTTAGAATACTACCAGACAAAAACTCCTCTCTGTGGTTAAGAGACCTGCTACCTATGCCAAATTTTGTCTAGTTTTTCCACTGATAGATGGCTTGTTCAGTTTTCCAGGAGCTTATGGTGCCACACCTAACAGTTACTAAATAAATGATTATGATATACACTTAAACTGGTTATAAGTAAAAAGGGTAAACTCTCTGTGTCTACAACAATAAGGTTTTCTGATTAAGATGCTTTTGGTTAAATTTACATCTATTGGCTTTGACTAAATAAATGTTTTGTATTATACAAATAAGATAAACTTACATTGGGTAATAAGCGTATATGTGGTACTGTTTAAGTGTGTGTATTATTTAAGTGTATGTACTGTGTAAGTGTATATATAGTACTGTTTTCTAAATTTCTACAAGTTTCTTCATGTCATTTAATATCTTGTAAGTAGATAAAGATGAGAGAACTGATGAGAGAACAATTCTTTTTTTTTTAAATTTTATTTTAATGGTACAATTTAGATGTACATAGTGATGACATTCATCATAGGGGATCTGCACCTGTACATGATACATCTTTTTTTTTAATTTTTTATTTTTACCAAGAACATGTATTGGTACATTACATACATAATCATGATACATCTTGTTGATTCTTTTTTTCCCATTCCCCTCCCCTCACCTCCTCCTCCCTCTCCATTTACAAAAGCTTTGTTTCCACTTTTTCCTTCCATTTCTTATTTCTCTTGTCCCTCTATTCCTTTCCCCTTCCCCCTCCCTTGTTCCCTTTCCCATTTGGACACTTTCTTCCCTTTCCCAATAAAATACATTTTTGTCTTTATTTACACTTTCAGTTTCTCACACCAGAGAAACAATGTAGTGTTTAAACATGTGTGTCCAATTTATTTCACTTAAGAGTATGGTCTCAAGATGCATCCATTTACCTAGGAATATCTCAAGCTTATCATTCTTTATGCCACAGTAGTACTCCATTATATAAAATAAATCACACTTTCTTAATCCATTCCACTGTTGATGGGCATTTGGGCTATTTCCAAGATTTATCTATTACAAACTGTACTGCTATAAACATGGGTGTGCATATATCTCTGCAGTATGATGCTTTTAATTCTTTTGGGAAGATACCATGAAGGGGAATAGCTGGGTCAAATGGAACCTCTAGTCCTAGTTCCCTGAGGAATCTCCACATTGATTTCCATAGCGGTTGCACCAGTCTACATTCCCACCAACACTGAAGGGTTCCTTTTTCTCCACAGCCCCTCCAGCATTTGTTATTGGCTGATTTGTTAATAATAGTCATTCTTTCTGGAGTGGGATGAAATCTCAGGGTTGTTTTAATTTGCATCTCTCGAATGACCTGTGATGTTGAACATTTTTTCATATGTCTATCTGCTGTTTCTACTTCTTCATCTGAGAAGAGTCTATTCATTTCAGCTGCTCACTTTTGGATTGGGTCTTTAAATTTATGGGGTCTGATTTTTTTGAGTTCTTTATGTATTCTAGTTATTAGTCCTTTGTCTGAGGAACAGCTGGCAAAATTTTTTTTCCCATTCTGTGGGTTTTCTCTTCTCTCTGTGGTTTCTTTTGCTGTGCAAAACCTTCTTAATATGATGAGATCCCAGTTGTTTATGCTTTATGATATTTCCTGTGCAATCAAGGTTTTGTTCATAAAGTCTTTGCCTACACTTATGTCTTCAAGAGTTCCACCTATTTTATCCTCCAGCAGATTTAGTGTTTCTGTTGTAATATTTAGATCTTTGATCCATTTTGATTTTAGTTTAGTTCATGGTGAAAGATAGGAGTCTAGTTTTAATCTTTGCCATGTGGAAAGCCAGTTTTTCCAGCACCATTTATTAAAGAGGCTATCTTTCTTCCGGTGAGGGTGTTTAGCCCCTTTGTCAAAGACAAGGTGGCTGAGAGTGTTTAGACTTGTTTCTTCATCTTCTAATCTGTTCCATTGGTCCTGGGGCCTGTTTTTGTGCCAGTACCATGCTGTTTTTATTACAGTAGCTTTTTAGTATAGTTTTAGGTCAGAGATTGTGATGGCCTCTGCTTTGCTTTTGTTGCCCAGAATTGCTTTTGCTATTCTAGGTTTCTTCTGGTTCCAAATGAATTTTAGGATTGTTTTCTGGGTTTCTGTGAAGTATGCTGTTGGTATTTTAATTGGGATTCCATTAAATCTGTATGACAGTTTTGGGAGTAGGGCATTTTCATGATACTATTTCTTCCTACCCAAGAATAAAGAATATCTTTCCATGTTCTGATATCCTCTTCAATCTCCATTTTCAGAGTACTGTAGTTTTCAATGCATAGATCTTTTACTTCATTTGTTAGATTGATTCCTAGGTACTTTGTTTTTTGGAGGGTGCTATTTTGAAAAGTGTTGTTTCTCTAATTTCTCTTTCAGTGAGTCTGTTATTTGTGTACAGGAATGCTATTAATTTTTGAGTATTGAATTTGTACCCAGCTATGCTGCTGAATTTGGTTATTAAATCTGTAAGTCTTTTGATGGAGTTTTTGCAGTCTCCAACTCTCTGAGTGGCACTTGGTTTCTCAACAGTCAATTTCTGCAACATCAGAACATACTGAAGGACCTGGGTTCCCTCCCCCCAAGTAAAATGAATAAAACCCTGACATTGAGCATAGAAGGAAAAAAAAAACCTGTCAAACACAAGGCTTGCTTAATTGAGGGTTTATAGGCAGCCTACAGGTAAAAGGAAATTGGGATAGAATAATAAAGGGAAGAATGAAAACAGGAAACAGATGTCTGGTGATATGTAATGCTCTGCCAATCCTTATTCAGCGAGGTTGGGCTTAGTCACGAACAGCTGTATCCTGGTCTTATTATAGTAGCATGGATCATTCTTAACCAAAACAGACAGGTTCCCCACAATGCATACTTTCTGTTAAACAGAGGTAATACTTACATTGCTATATGGTGGGGAGACTTGAGTTTATAAAACCATGTTGAGTTCCAAGGTATTGGTTTACTGGAACCCTCTAGCAATTTACAAGGATAATGGGGAAGAGAATGGATCAGCAGATGGTAGCTTTACGAGTTCATATTTCTGGGAAATAGACAAAAGCAAAAAGGTTTTGGTCTAGATCTTAGTCCATTTCATGGTATGAGGCTTGCACTGTTTTCAGTACACATGGCTTGGTGTCTAAGACCAAACAAACCTTGAGTTAATATACATTTTAAAAGATTTCTAAATTCCTTGGGAGAAATAATCGCTATGCATTTCCCATTTATCAGGTTCCTGGGTTTTCTTTTTCTCTCATCATGATCCTGTATTACTTTCTATTCTTTGGAAAATGGAGTGGTTCTGCTATGGTAGGATAATATTGGATAACAGCAGTGTCACTCAGTTTAGTTGTGTCAGAGAATAAAATGTGCTCTCTAATGTGAATGCAAATACCAGAAAGGCTGTGGCTTTGGATGCAGGACTTTCTGGAGAGATGGCACATAGCGTGGAAGTCGTGTCACCTTCTACGTGGACTTGCAGAGGCACCGGAGTGGTTTACTTGGTGTCAGGTCACATTAATTTATAAAAGGGGCCCACGTGTCATGAAAATTTGTTGTAATTGAAAGGGTTTTTTGTTTGTTTGTTTTTAGTGGCACTGGGGATTGAACCTAGAGACTTCACACATATGTATCTTTTTTTTTTTGAGAGTCTTGCTAAATAGAGAAGGCTGGGCTTGAATGTGCCATCCTCCTGCCTCAGCCTCCCAGAATATTGAGATTACAGGTATTTTAAAAAACTAATGTTGTTTGATTCTAGTAATTCTACATATTGAAGAAACCATGGAAACTACCAAAAGAAAAGAAAAAGTGTTGTTAGTCATTTAAGATTTTTGACAGTGTCTGTGGTCTTTGTTTTTCTCTATGTATACATATACCTGATAGTTTTTCATTCTCACCAGTTAAGATCCTTATATCATTTTAAGGACAGAAATATCAAAGTAGGTTACATTTCTTACCTTTGGCTATATACATTTTAAATATTTTAAAAGACATTTTAAATGAAAATCAGGTCTAGAACTCACTAAGATGCATAGAAAAACTTTTTCTTTAAATTTAAAAAAAATTTCATTTTTAGTAATAGGAATAATTATTTTTAGAAAGTATTATTATAAAACTTAGACTAGAAGCATTAAAGTTTACTAAATTAGTCAAAAGGTAAAACCTAATATTTCTTGATTTCTTCTGACCATACAGAGATTATTCTCATAATCTACAGTAATTTAAGTCCAGAGCTAGAAATTTGCAGAACTGCTCTGTTGAAGCAGGTATATTTTCCACTTTATATCTGGAGAAACTGGAGTACATTTTCCAGTGTGATCAGTGCAGAGAATGAAGGTTAAACATAGTCTAAGTTGTGCCCTTCAGTGAGATAACAGTATAGGATGTCATCTGTTTTGTTTTGTGTTTTTTTTGGTGCTGGGGATCGAACTAAGGGCCTTGTGCTTGCTAGGCAAGTGCTTTAACCACTGAGATAATTCCCCAGGCCCCTTGTTTTGTTTTTTGAGACAGGGTCTCACTGTGTAGTTCAGGCTGGCCTTGAACTCACTACATAGGCCAGGCCAGTCTTGAACTTGTGGCAATCCTCCTGCTCAGTATAAGATGTCCTCTGAAGCCAAGCTTTCAAATAGGCTTTGATCAAAGAACCTGGCCACATGTGTTGCTCTAAATCAATTTTAAAACTGATCGTGATTTTTCTAGTTCTTCTAAGTGATAGGAAAGAAATTCTTGCTCCCAAAATGAAAAAATCAGTAGGGAGCTATTTGTGTGTTGATTCATTGTCTCCACATATCTTTCTTTTATAGTCTTACAGCTTTGCCCATCCATCTATCTGCCTCTTGCCTCGGCTTCCTTCCCACCTCTCTTGTTTGTTGCCCCCATGGCAAGCTTTGTTAGGGGAGTCCCATTCCGTTCGGATAATTCCATCTTCCTCCTCTAAGAAGCCTGGCTAAGGCCTGTGTCTCTCTAGTCAATACTGTTATCTTTTTTCTTTTTTTTCCTAAAAAGACAGATTGTTCTGATGACTTATATCCAGTAAAGGTGTTTAGATATACACCTGAATTATGTATAGTTGCGAAATCCCCAGCACAATATAGAATATAGCTGTCTACTCCACAGCTGCCTCTAGTCTCTTTGTAGTCAGTTCTATCCCCCAAATCCCAGCACCTGCCAATCACTGAGCTGATTTCTGTCCCTGCAGTTTTGTCTTTGCTAGAAGTTGTTGCATTTGCATTTTGGGTGTGGCCTTTTTCAATTAGCATAATACATTTTCAAAATATATCCATGTTGTTGCCTCTCCAGGTGGTTCAGTCCTTTTTATTGCTGAGTAGAGTTGTGTTGCATAGATGTGCCATATTTGATCATTGGCTTATATTTAGGTTATTTCCAGCTTTTAGTGATTATTAATAAAGACGTAATTATAAATAATCATATTTTATTTATGTTTTGTATATATATGAATAACATATAATTTATTATTGGTTAGTACATGTTCCATTAAACAATTTGTTTATTCATCCCCTGTTGGTAGGTATTTGCATTATTTATAGGCTTTGTTTATTAAAAAAAACTGCTGCAAACATTTCTGTACAAATCTTTGTATGGACACATTTTTCTTTCTCATGGACAAATGCTTAGGCGCAGAACGTCTGGATCATATACTAAACTGTTTATAAAGCAGTTCTACCATTTCACACTCCCACTGACAGCATATGAAAGAGCTAGTTCCTCCACATTCTCACCAACACATGGAGGGTCTTTCTCAATGTCAGCTATTGTAACAGTATGTAAAGTTATCTTTTCAAGTGCTTATATGCCATTCATGTACCTTGTTAGGTAAAAAGTGAAGTATTCCTATATTTGCTATTTAAAAATTAGATTATTTATTATTGATGTTTTAGTATTTTAAAAATATGTACTGTATTTCAGTTCTTTATTAGATCTGTATTTTGTAAATGTTTTCTGCCTGCTTTATGTTTGTCTTTCCACTTTTTTTTTTGGTGCTACGGTTGAACTCAGGGCCTTGTGCTTGTGAGGTAAGCACTCAGGGCCTTGTGCTTGTGAGGTGAGCACTCTAACCACTGAGCTAAATCCCCGGACTTCTTTTTACTTTGTTGATACTCTATGTGTGTGTGTGTGTGTGTGTGTGTGTGTTACTAGGGAGTGAACATCGAACCCAGGGTTTTCACACTGAGCTGTGTCCCCAATCTCCACCCCTTAAAATTAAAAAAAAATTTTTTTTGGTGCTCGGGTTTAAAATTCAGGGCCTTGCACTTGCTAGACCAGTGCTCTACCACTGAGCTAAATCCCTAACCCCATTATTTAAACTTTTGAGGCAGAATCTCACTAAACTGGGGCTAAACTTGTGATTCTCCTGCTTCAGCCTTTCCAGACTGCTGAGATTATGGGTATGTGACCCCACACCCAGCTTTGACAGTGCCTTTCAAATCGGTGCTTTTAATTTTGATATGGTGCAGTTTATCAATTTTCTTTTATGGATGATGCTTTTTGTGTTGTATTTAAGATGTCTTTGCCTAGCTCAGAGCCACAGAAAATTTCTTTTTTTTTTCCAGACTTTTTCTTAGTTTTAAGTTTTACATTTATGCCTATGATGCTTTTCAAGTTGATTTTGGCTTAGGGTGTGAGATGTGGTCCAAGTTTATTTAGAAATTTGGGGGAGCATAAGGACAGTCATTTGTTTCAGTGTCGTTTGTTGAAGACAATCTCTTTGCACCTTTGGCTAAAATCATCAGATGTGTTACTATTTCTGGACTCTTCTGATCCATCAGTCTATCTGCTTAACTTTTGTCAGTGTTGTACTGTCTCAAGTAGGGAGTTTTACAGTCAGGCTTTAAATCAAATTGTATGGCCCAGCGCGGCAGCATGTGCCTATTATCCCAGCACTCGGGAGGATGAGGCAGGAGGATGGCCAGGAGTTTGAGACCAGCTTGAACTATACAGCGAGACCCTGTCTCAAAAAAAAAAGGAAATATGAATCCTCCAAATTCGATCTTTTCAAAATTGTTTTAGGTAGTCTCATTCCTTTTTTTTAAAAATAAATTTCATGATTTTAATTTTTTAGCACTAGAGATAGTATTGGCTATTTATAAGTAGATGTCTTCATTTTCTTCTGTGTACTTGATATTTTATAAAAATAATTTTGATGATTGGTATCATTTTGAGCACCTATGTATATGTCAGGCTCTTTTAAGTGCTTTTATATGTTCATCTTATTTCATCTTCACTAGAGTTCTTTTATTATTCCCATTGTATAGGTGAAAAAAATTGAGGCACAGAGAGATTAGGTAGTTGGCCTAAGGACCTATAGTTAGAGATACTGGGCCTAACATTCAAACTCAGGACCCACAAAAAGAGATGATGGTCTTCACACACTTGCTATATACACATACAACATTAAAATGATTGAACTTTTTAAATTATGGAATATACAAATATATATATAATGAAATATATATGACATAAATATGTAACGTAAATTCACCATTTTAACCATTTGTAAGTGTACTTTGAGTGCTATTAAATTCATTGTGTACCATAGTACATTCACAGTGTTATGCAACAATTCTCATCATTCATTTCAGAACTTTTCCATCATTCCATACTGTAACTGTATACCCATTAAACAGTAACTCCTCATTTCAGAATGCTGTAATGTGGATCTTAAATGCTACCCAAGGCACATATGTTAAAGACTTAGTCCCTAGCATGGCACCATTGGAAAGTAGCAACCTGAAGAGATGGGGCCCAGAGGGACTTTTCTGGTCACTGGGGACATGCCCTTGAAGCAGATAGTGGGATCCCCAGCCTTTTTCTCTTCCTCTTGTTTGTTTCCAGCCACAAGGTGCTAATGATTGCTCTGCCACATGCTCTTGCCCTGATACACTGCCTCACCACAGGCCTAAAAGCAATAAGGCCAGTTGACTATGAACTGGAGCCTTCAAAACTGTGAGCCAAAATAAACCTTTCTCTTTATAAGTTGATTATCTTGGGTGTTTGTTACAGTAATGGAAAGCTGACTAATGCAGGGATTTTAAGTTCATTTGTACACAGGACTGTGCAAAAATAACCACTATCCATTTTTATAACTTTTTCATCATTCTAAATTGAAACTCTGTGTGCATTAAACAATAAATCCCCACTCCTCTGTTCCCAGCCTTTGGTGACTGCTATTCTACTTTCTCTGAATTTGCCATACAAAGATCTCTCAGTGCGATCACATTTTTTTGGTTTTTGGTTATTTCAGTTAGCATAATGTTTTCAAGTTGCATTCATGTTGTAGCATGTACCAATATTTTATTTTTTCTTTTGTTTTGGCCTTTTGAGACAGTCTTATGATGTAGTTCAGGCTGGCCTTGAACTTAGTATGTATTCTATGTTAGCCTCAAACTCTAGCCTATCCTCCTGCCTCAGCCTCTCAAGTACTGAGATTACACACATGTGCTACCTTACCCAGCTTTCAAAATTTCTTCTTTTATTTATTTATTTATTTATTTATTTATTTATTTGGTTTTTTTGGAGACAGGATCTTGATATATAGTTCAGGCTGGCTTTGAACTCACTATGTAGCCCAGGCTGGCCTCAAACTCACGGCAATCCTCCTGCCTCAGCCTCTCGAGTGCTGGGATTGCAGCCATGAGTCACCACACCTGGCCTCTCAAAATTTCATTCTTTAAAAACTTTAAAAATTTTTAGTAATCTAAAAATTGCTTCAAGATGATTGACTTATTTTACTAAATGAAAGATTAGTAAAAGTCGATAATTTTTAAATTAATCATCTTAATTACTTTTAAGTATATCATTCATCAGTGTTAGGTGGTTTACACTGTTGCACAATGAACCTCCAGAGCTTTTCCATTTTGTAATACTGAAATTCTAATAGCTCCCCATTTCTTTCTCTCTCAGGGCTTGGAAATCCGTACTTTACTCTCTTTCTATGAGTTTAGTTTCTCTAAATTACTTATGTAAGTGGAATTATACTTATTTGTCTCTTTGTGACTGGTTTATTTTACCTGCCCTAACTTCCCAGTACCATTTATTTAATATATGCACTGCCTAAGAGAGCACTCAGCGTCATTTATTTAAAAGACTATTCTGTCTCCACTGAATGTTCTGCTATCTTGGTAAAAACAAAACAAAACAGAACAAAAAACAAAAAAACCTCAATTGATTATAAATGCCAGAATTTTTTTCTGGACACTCAGTTCTATTCCATTGAGTATGTCTGACTTCATGTCTGCACCACACTATCTTGATTATGGTAGTTTTGTGGTAAGTTTTGAGTTGAGAACTTTCAACTTGTTCATTGTCAAGATTTCTTTTTTTCTTTTGGGCCCCTTCATTTCATATAAATTTGAAAATTAGCTTGTCAATTTCTGTAGAAAATAAAGCAACTTGGATTTTGATAGGAATTGCATTAAATTTGTAGATTAATTTGGAGAATTTTGACCATGTGTAAATGCCATGAATTTCTGCTTGGTGGGAGAAAGCCTTGTGAAGGGAAAGGTTTAGGACTTGTAGAAAGTACATAAGAAAAAGCTTTTTCCCTTTGTTATTCCTTCTTTTAGCAAACAGAAATGTGTAGTTCTTTCTCTTCCCTGCCTCCATTATTATGTCAACATCAGTTATTGCTGAAAGGTGATTTTATAATACAAGATCACAGGATTTAAGGGCTTGGATTTATGATGTAGCAGGTGTGATAAATTGTGGTCTATTTTAAACACATGAGTGATTCTGGTGCAGATGAGTTCCTGGGGAGGTGGGTGTCTTTTTGTCTGTCCTCTGGTATGTAGGTGAGGACAATTCCTCAGGAAGGAGATACCCTGGAAATGGGTCACGATTATTACTTTTGTTTTACTGACAGAGAATTTGCAGAAGAAAGAGGCAGGCATTTGCTGTGTTGCACAGGGAGTCCTGGTGTCACTAGGCAGGGTCCCAGGAGGTCCCCTGAGAGAGAAGTTGGGGACCTCAACTTGCCCCCATGTCCTGCAGAGTAGGTTTGTCAATTCTTATCACCACAGAAAAGCATTTTGGGACATACCAGTGAGATGCACAGGCAGATTATTAGGTAAAATCAAAGAAGTATATACTCAGAAAGGAGTGTGGGCCCTTCAGGATGAGGCACATTATGGTTGGGTGGGTTTGGGAGTACCTGTGTGATGATTTTTTTTTTTTTTTTTGGTGCTGGGGATCGAACTCGGGTCCTTGTGCTTGCAAGCCAAGCACTTTAACCATTGAGCTAAATCCCCAGCCGTGTGTGGTGATTTTATAATACAAGATCTGCATTATATAATACAAGATCTGGGGTGTCGGCAAGAAGGATGATCTTGTGTATTTCTAGGGTCGGTCGGTTTACCCACTAGTGGGCCAGGGTAGAATGCAAACTATTTGCATTCACTGGAAATTTAGAGATATGGTACCCAACTAATAGTGGTGTTTCCTTTGAGGATGAAAGTCTGTGGAATTTGTGAATTTACAGTATGGGAAGAAAAGCACAGGCACAATTCACAGATTCATTGCATCTTTATAAGAATTTAGGAGGTAGAAACTTGAAAAGGAAAAGCAGGCCAAGAGGTGAAAAAAGCATTGTAGCCTAGGGTACCTTTATGTCTTGAAGCTGCAGTTTTCTTAAATGTACAAGTTAAAAATTACAATTTCCGTATCTCCCTTCTTCCTATTTTATTTCTTCTATCCTGTCTCAATGGAATTAGGTCACTCAGTGACACTGATGGTGAGTTCAGTTCCTGTCCAGAGTCACACTGGTTAGAAAAATCTAAGTCCCTGGCACAGGTCAGGGAGTCATTTGAACGCACACCTCCCTATTGTTTGTCATTTGTATACATAGGTTGCATCTCCACACTCAGTTCTATGGAACTGAAGGGAAAATGGGGATGTCTATGATTGCTAGATACTGTCTGAAGTTGGAGAAGCTGCAGCCCTACCTCTCCTCACCTCCAAGAAAGTGGGTCCTTGTCACGGAAGCTTTGCTGAGGCTTCAGTGTTAGGCTGTGTCCAGTATTGCAGCTTGTGAAGGAGCTGCTGGGACCCTGCTGCACACCAAACTCCTTTGAGCAGGCACTCAGTCTAATTGCTCTGATACTTCTCAAATGTTGTGTAGTTGAATGGGAGCTCTGCCCTTTATTGCCTTTAACTGGTAAATTTTTTTTTTTTTTTTTTTTGCTCCCTGTTGGGGAATTAAACCCTGGTCTCCCACATGACAGGCAGAGATACTCACCACTATACAAAGGAGGAGTTAACTGCTAGTCTTGAGGCAGTAGTTATTGAGGACAAAATGTTGCCCTGTGCATTAGCAGGCTAGTGTGAGGGACCCTCATCATGAGCAGTAACCTCTGAGTTGCTTTCCAAGTTAAAGAGCTCCAAATCTTCCTCCTTTTTTCTCAAGGGGAAAGGTAGGAAAGTGTCATCATAAAATAAATGTAGCCATCCCAAAATAGGCAAGGCTGCCACCCAGTGACCAAATGTGAACATTCCTCAGGGCATTTCTCGGTTTGCTCTTGGTCTTACTTAATTAGGACTTTATTTGTGAATTTATACATCCAACAAACCCAAGGTGGTCACGTACCAAAGTGTTAGGCCCAGGATCACTAAAGTTAGAAAGACAGAATTATTGTCACATGGGACACAGAGACATGGAGAAGGGAACAGATAACCAAGTGAACGAACTATTAAGATACAGTGTGGTGAACACTACAAGTGATCTACTCCCACACCGGCTTTCCTTCCTTTTCCAAAGGGTTAGGCCTCTGACTGAGACACAGCCAAGCTCTTTGTCGGTACTGTCAATGGCCACAAAAGAAGTAAAAGGGCACCCAGCCCAAAGAAGCGGTGGCTTTTACGCCGATGTTCACTTGACTTCATCAGAAACACTTGTTTGCTTCCATTATCTATATTTTTAAATGTCGGTATTCCTGATCTCTTCTTTCTTTCTTTCTTTCTTTCTTTCTTTCTTTCTTTCTTTCTTTCTTTCTTTCTTTCTTTCCTTCCTTCCTTCCTTCCTTCCTTCCTTCCTTCCTTCCTTCTTTCCTTTGTTCTTTTTTTGGGGGGTGGTGCTGGGAATCAAACTCAGGGCCTTGAGCTTGCTAGGCAATTGCTCTACCACTTGAGCTAGATCCCCAACACCAGTAAATCCTGTTTTCTAAACTTGCATCTTAAGGATATAGAACAAAGTCTTACTTCTTGAGACTACATATTATACTTACATATTTGAAAGCTACCGACTACTTAAGAGGGAGAAGCCTCAGAAAGTGTACACTCACAAGCTAGTGTTAACATGGTGGCGAAGTAGTTTAGAGGAAGAGTTTTGGGCTGAGTTGGTCCTGGGTGCACGTCCTAACTTGGGTGAGAAAACTTCAAGCTTCCACAGACTTATCTACAAAATGGTAGGAGAAGCACTACCTCTTTCTTATTGCTCCTGTGCTGAACATGAGGGAGAAGGCATATAAATCATTGAGCAGGTGCTGGGCGGAGCGAGTGTCCCACAAGCATGGGCATTCATTCTTGTGAGAAAATTATACGGACTGCTACAGGGAGTCCCTAATGACAAAGATTTCTTCCTTTATGCAGCAGAACCTCACAATAAATACTAGTTAGGCTGACTCTCGCTGCATTTGGTATAGCCAAAGATGAGTCACTTAGTAGTCAGTTGCTTTTTGTTTTCTTACCTGGAACATTCATTTCCCCAGCCCAATAGGCTGGACACCTGCTAAACTTAGCCTATGCCAGTCACTAGAGAGATGAAATAAAATGTGGAAATGTTGACCTTAGAAGCAAGTCAAATGGTAAACAAGCAAGCAAATCCTTAATTGCTGTGGTTACAAAAGTAAAGGTTTCGATTGATTTAGAACAATTGGGTTTTTGGTAACAATTGAATGTAACATTTATTTCAACTAATTCCTTATGAAAAGGGAGAAAATGAGTCTACTTATACATTTTTTCTATTACTAGAGGGTTGAGTCCAGGACATTGACATTGAGCTAATATCCTTAGCCCTTAAAAATTAAAAGACAATTTTTTTTGTTTTTGAAACAGAGCCTTGTTAAGTTGCTAAGTTGACCAGGCTGGGCTTTGAACTTGCAACCCACCTGCCTCAGCCTCTCACCGTTGAGATTAACAACATACGCCACTACGCCTGGCTGACTTATGAATTTTTAACATCTAAAATGATTTTTACATATCATTAAAACTTTGTAATTCTATGGGCAAGTAGACTTACAAACTCACTGAAGCTCACTGCATTAATATAAACGGAGCCCTTGTCACTCTCAGTGTAGTCACTGTCCTGGCGTCACTACTGTGCCCCGGGAACTCGGTTGCAGTGCAGAATGTCAGTGCTTGCTGACAGCTGCTGGATAAGAACCTATGTTTTAATACCATCTCAGGATGATTTCCATGTAGGTTAACTGTCGAAAAGCTCTGATAGAAGTTCTGCGGCTAGCATTATTGCAGTACCACATCCCAAACACTTGGTAGAGCTATTTCCTCAAATTTCTTAACTTAAGTGTGTTTAGAAATCACTGCTGTAAATTATTTTTAAAATTAGTTTTTTCCTTGACAACATTTCGCTCTTTACAGGAAGAGAAAGCAAAGATAATATGAAAATGTTATGCATGATATGCACATTGTATCTGATGATCAGTTATGGAAAAATGTTTTAAAATTTCTCTTAAAGTCTAAAACATTTTAATTGGCTATCCACATACAGATGACTGAATCTTGACCCATATCTCTCACCATGTACTAAACTAAAATCAAAATGGACCAAAAAATTTAATGTTAAACCAGAAACATACAACATTCTGGAAGACAAAACAGGTAAAACTGAAGCCATAGGTGTAGGCAAGAACTTTCTGAACAGAACCCCAGCTGGACAAGAAATAGTTTTGAGAGTCAACAAATAAGATCATATCAAATTAAAAAGCTTCTGCACAGTAAAAATAAATAAATAAACAACTGGCAGAGGGAAAAGGCCACCCACAGAATGGGGAAAAAAAATTGCCAGCAATCCCTCAGTCAGAGGATTCACATCTAGAACACATAAAGAACAACAACAACAACAACAAAAAGACCCCCTTTTAGTAAAAAACCCAATAAAAAATGAGCAAGTGAAATGAACAGACACTTCACAGAAGAAGTAGTACAAATGGCCAATATATACATGAATAAATGCTCAATATTGCTGGCCATTAGAGAAATGCAAATTAAAATAATACTGATTTTCCATTTTACCTCAGAAAGAATGGCCATCATCAAGAAATCAAATAGCAAATGCTGGCAAGGCTGGGGCAGTGGGGAAGGGACCCTTCTATACTGTTTGTGGGAATATAAACTAGTGCAACCAATGTGGAGATCAGTATGGAGATCCCTCAAAAAACTAAAGCTAGGAATTCCATTTGACCCAGTTATTTCCCTTCTAGGTATCTTCCCAAAAGAGTTAAAGACATCCTATTACAGTGATGCATGGATACTCATGTTTATAGCAGCACGATTCATAATAGCTGAATTCTGGAAGAGGCCCACATGTCCATCAACAGATGAATCGATAAATGAAATGTAGTATTTACACACAATGGAGTACCATGCTGCCATAATGATAAACTTGAGTCATTTGTAGGAAAATGAGGGCACCTTGAGCCCATAATAGTAAGTGAAATGAGTCAGACACACAAGCTTAAATATCATATAGTTTCTCTTATATGAGAAACCCAGGGTAAAAATAAACAGCAAAATGAAAGATAATAGGGGTAGGGAAATATATTGTTCTGAAAAGGGAAGGAGATCAAGAGATGGAGGAAGGGGCCAGGGAGGGAAGGGATAGGGGACGAAAAGAAGGAATTGGGATGTGTTACGTGTATGTATCAACTCCACACAAGAGATGTAAACATGTACTAATCAACTAAATTTTAAAAAGTCTAAAACACTTTAGAAAGACTAAAAAACTACTGTTCTGTAAGTGCAAGTAAATACTTGAAAATAATTTTACATTGTAGTATAGTTTGAGATGAAACTATAGTAAAAATAAGTAAATTAAGTTGAAAAATTTTTGCTTTAAACTGTCATCGTGTGTGTGTGTGTGTGTGTGTGTGTGTGTGTGTGTGTGTGTAATTTCAGGAAGTACGCTCATTAAAGAAATGTAAAAAAATTTAACAACAAGGATAGCGTCATTTTATAATGACATAAATAAACTAAGTTGAACCTTTAACCTATTAAACATCATCATCAAAGACATTTAGTCAAGGTCACTGATAAAAATGAACTTCCTGCTTCTTTCCGTTAGAATAAACAAAGCAATGTATAAATTGAGACATCAGGCTTACAGCTACGGGGAGCTCCAGGATGAGGCTAACGACAACAGCTGCTGTGCTATGTTTGTGGGCCACAGCCACCAGGTTGTCACAGGCCTGGCCCCCCTTGCTTCACTCTCACGGAATTTTGTCATGGAGATCCGCAGTACTAGCTTCCTGAGGCACTTTTGTCTTCTCTGCCTCCAGGTTTTAGGAGCAAGCTTCTGGGAGAGAGAGACCCAACTCACCTTGGGCCTGGTGCACTTGTTTCTATGCCCCAGCTGCTCGGCCTTTGGCCCTCTCTCAGTCTTCAGGGATATTCATCTCAGGTTTTGGCTATGAGATGCAATGGCTGGTGACAGGTGAAATATTCTGATAGAGAAATGGGAAATCCAAAGAAGGAGTTGAGAAGATAGGAAATGGGCACAGCTTCACCAAGGAAGATATCATAACCGCTTTCAGGAATTCACTGCTGGTGAGAATGTGTACCATCATAGGGTCTAGATGTTGGCACAGCCTTTAAGTGCTACTTGACAGTATTTACCAAAATTTAAAAATCTCCATATGTCTTGACCAAAGCTGGATATGGTATAACACTGGGGTCCCAATAGAGTGGTCTGCAAATGTGTGGGAGAGGGAAAGAGAGGAAAGTGCCCCGGCTACTTTTGCTTTCCTATGCACATGCCATGTGGGTCTACACTACAAATCTCATTCAGATTTATAGACAAACCCAGGGAGAGAGTAGAACTTGGTCTTTGTAGTCAATCAGTTGTGAAATCCAGATTTCAAAATAATTCTCAGATATTTACCTTAAAAATACCGAATCACACAAAAGGCAGATGGAAGGCAAAGGAGCTGATGGTGTTTAAGGATTAAATTGTCTCCGCTTTTCAAAAAAAATTGTAAAGTAAAGGCTTTTCCGTTTGGGCAAACACTAGCAGTCAGCTGAACCACACCACCTTCTGCTGTTTGCTGATGACTCATGCAGAAGGGCCTGGGCAAGAGCGTCCTGTTCTTTGTTCTCACTCTCTAGTTCAGGGTGAACCTTTTCCATCTTACACCCAGCTTTCATGGGGCAAGAAAGGTGTAGTAGGTGTCAAGGTCAGAAATAGAATTCAGTGTTCCAAATCCTAGCACAACACAAAAGAAAACCAAGGAGGCCATTTTTGATTCCTAAATACCCTGCATAATAACTGAGATAAGTTAAATAGTTAGAGGTGGAAAAAATAGGGGGAGAATAGGTTATTTACATTGGCAATGAACCATAGAAAATTTTTCCCTTGTGTAGGGATTTGAACTGGTCTGAATACTAGGTTGGTGGTTATGTCATTTCATTGTCACTGAGAGGAGATTTCGTTGTCATCAAGTGGACACAGACCTCAGAGCTATCTGGCAGAACCAAAGAAAGACCATTTTGCCTATTTCCCTTCTCATTCTCAGCCTTCCCAAATAACAAATGACTTTTGAAAGCATGTAAATGACAGCTGAGTCAATTCAGCGCAGCTTCTCTTCAGATCTACAAAACTGAAAACCAAAGGCTCAACTTTATGAGTCACTCATAGTTTACTACAAAGGAAAACAACTGACATTTAGTAGTGCTTACAATGTGCCAGGTCTAAGTTCTTTATGTAAACGATGTTAATTACCCCTCAGAACAATCTTCTGGGGATGGTGGGAAGCCCAGCTCTTCATCAGGTCTGAGACTCCATCTTTCCCACAGAGCATCTTCTAATGGGGCCAAGTGACCAGAGAAGCGCTTGCTCCTGCTGTCGTCCCCCTCCTCATCAGCATAGAGGATGCCCATAGGTCCTTGCTGCTTCTGGTACCAAACTCCACGAGGATCATTTGGAAAGGGCTGTGGCTGTCTTCTTTAAGCTTCTTGACATTTTAGGCAAGGTCAAGAAAGCAGCAGCACCAAACTTGGAGACTGGTGGCCAAGGCTTGAGAAACATCTGGGAGAAAATGGTGGAGAATCATTGATGAAATGCTTCCAGAGGTAGGGTGGCCCAGAGAGCCACACCCACAGAAGCATGCAGCCAATAGTGACCAGTCGACAAGTGCTCAGGAGAGTTGGGCTCTGAGCTGAAAAAGATTTCTTTTTCCTGTTTTTGTTTGATTCAGGATTTGCGATGTTGTTCTTGTGGGCCTTAAAGTCCGGGACTTGAGCCATGTATCTGTCTCAGCTTCTCGAGTAGCTGGGACTACAGAACTAAACTTACATTCATTATACACTTTGAGCATCCCTTTCCCAAATATCCAAAATCTGAAATGATCCAAAATGTGAAACTTTTTGAGTGCTGATGTGAGCCAAAAGTGGAAAATTCCACACCACAAAATGTTGTTTCATACATAATATCATTAAAAAGAATGTACAAAATGCCTTCATTTTATGTGTTTAAAAATGGTGTATATATGTCTAAACTTGAGTTCTATCCTCAATATTTCTCATTAAGTATATGCAAATATTCTGAAATCTGAAAAAAATCCTAAATCTAAAACACTTTTGGTCTCAAGCACTTGAAATACAGGACATATAACTTGTGGTTTCTTTTTTTTGTCTGTATAAGGGTGACATGATAAAAACCAATATCTAAGTACAGTCCAATAAGAATTTTATTTATTTATTTTTGGCACTGGGGAGTGAACTCAGGGCCTTGTGCTTGCTAGGCAAGTGCTCTACCACTGAGCTAAATCCCCAAACCTGAGAATTTTAAATGAAACATAAAACAAAAATTTGAAGTGATGGGAAAGCACTATCATTAGTTGTCATCATTTTACTTGGTTTAGTTTAAGTGTCTCCCCCACCACGTGTCATTAAAATCAATACATCTTATAATTGACAATGTTTTAAACATGTTGGAATGTGGCATTTTAAAGGTAGGTTTTACAAAAACCGAGACAGAAAGGTTAAGCAACTTAAGATCGTACAACCAGTAGAAAAGAGAGCTAAGATGTGGGAAAAAAAGCAAGCTGCCTCTGGTCTGTGCTATGAAGGACTGTGGTGTGTGCTCATTGACCCTGTCATTCTGGTTCCACTGTGTTGCTGGCTGGGCTTCCCCCACGTAGCCTGCCTTCATTCTTTCCTGTTTTCTGAGTTGAGTTCCTCAGCCTTCTCAGATGGTCATATTTTCCTGTCTCAATTGGCCAAGGTCAGATTCTACTGCTGATGGAGATACCAAAGTACTGTTACATGATGACAGCAAGAAGTACCCTCTGATTTTGGCAGGTAGCATCTGTGCCCACACAGGCCCTTCACTATGGAGAGAATGAATGATATCTGTGGACCTGGGCAGTAGGGATGTGGGGGCCTAAATGGGCACCTGTGCTTTTTTCTGTTTTTTTTTCTCAAGCTCTAGTCATGGTGAAACCATTGAGACTTCCAGATTCCCATCGACATTCACAGACACATTTTGGGTGCATTTCCTCCACATGTGCATCCATGCGAGTTCTTTAACCAAGCAGGTCTACTGTACAGCTGGGAACTTTTCTGCCATCATTTTTTGCCTTTGGAGCATTTTGAATATTCCTTTGTAATAATCAAGACACTTGGATGTATATTGTTTAAAATATCTGTTTAATATCTACCTTCCCCATTATTCCAAGTCTACAGGAGAAAGGATCTGTGCTGTTTATGCCTAGCACTAAGTAAGTGCTCAGAAACTATGAGTATGAAATTTTCCAGCCTGTGATATTTTCAGGCTGGGGTTTGGTGAAACGATGTGCCTTGTTCTCTGTGACAGCCAGGAAGGGGCTATCAGTTCCGTGACCCTTGACATTGCTCTGCGTCCGGTTCCTGGTTCTATCTAGGTCCCATGGTATATGCCCTTCCTGCGTATTCTGTGGAGAAGGAGGTGCCAGTTGCTTGCATTTGTAGATGTCGATTTGTAATGATTCAGCCAGGGTTGGAGACTGACTGGGAGGAAGCAAAGGCGTGGATGAAAGTCAAGGTTGAACCTATGCACTCTGGGAAAGAAGAAACAGTGAGTGAGAGGAAATGAGGCAGCAGTCCAGGAGTGGCGCACCCGAGGCTGAATGGGAAGAAGGGGCAGCTGCCATGCAGATTCCAGCTGGCACTCTTAAGGAGCGAGTACCTGGTGTCACTCTTCACCCTGTTCCCAGGCCTTCCAACCTGCACTTTGTGCCTTTTCCAGCAACAGTTCTCTGCCTGGGCAGGTTACAAATGGAAGGACCCAAAACTAAGACACTTCTGCACATCTAGCTGTGATTTGGATAAGGAGGGAGTCTGAAATCACACCATATCTACTGTTTTTCTTTTTGTCACAACTAGGTGGATGGAAGGCCATGCCTCAAATGAGTGGGTGCAGGGTCACGCACACTTGCGGCTAGAAAGAGCCACTGCTGATTCTTGGATAGAGATGGTGGAAGTGACATCCAACACCAATAATATTTTGCCCAGAACTAGTGTAACAGGTGTGAGCATGCTGCTACAAATTGTGCCTGTGATCCCAGTTCTTACAGAAACAAGTTGAAATCAGGATAGAAGTGGGGATGCTCATCCCTCATTCTTGTAAGCCTTTAGGAGAATTGTGGGTTAATCTAGCCTCTCAATGAAAATAAAGTCATTGCACACAAAGGCCTGTGTCTGTGTTGCTACTTGTCATTTGATGGCCCCTATCTCTCGATTAGAAATGCAAATTGGTGGGCTGGAGGTGTAGCTGAGAGGTAAAGCCTTGTTAGCGTGCTCAAGGCCTTGGGTGTGATCCCTAGCACCATGGGAAGGATGTGTGTGTGTGTGTGTGTGTGTGTGTGTGTGTGTGTGTGTGTGTGTAGGGAGGACAAATTGGTAGGCCTGTTTGCTTTATAAAACTTATGTGTTCTTTTAAAATTCTTTTCAGGTAAGTTTTTTCTTTTTTGGTTTTTGGGATGATATTAACATATTCAGAAGCCATAGGGAAGTTAGGTTTAAAAAAAAAGGATAATCTCTTACAAATCTATTTCTTTCTCTGGCTGGTAGTGTCAAGATGACAAGTGGCTTGTAGGTGTGGGGTCTGTGTAGGAAGTCTCCTACATGGCCGCATGGAGAATGTTTATTGTAGAAAGGGAACTTTTGCCCTGTGAAGTCACCTCCTCCGAGTCACCAGTAGCTTTCTGTTATTCTATCACAGGAAATTCCTGGTGGTCTACAAAAGCAGTCTTTTGAGTGCAGCTGCAGAGAGAGAGAGAAAGAGAAAGAGAGATAAATACTTGCTGAATGTGACAGTAAAGTGGTCTGGGGACCCCATTGAGGGGTGACTCAGTACCTAGTCCTGGGAGATGCAGACTGGGAATCTCTTTGAACAATGTCAAAAGGGACAAAGATCAACTGACTTCTCATGGTAATGCATTTAAAGCAGAGAAGATGGTGCAAGAGGATATCTTTTGTGTCTCAACAAGGTAGTAGAGAATTATATTTAGATGTGACTTCTTTGTGTTAACTGGAGCCCCTACCCCCATACATGCAGTACTGCCACCACCTTACCCAGCATTCTATACGCATTATCAAGACCTCAACTTCACAGACTGGATTAGACAGAAGCATGTTTGATGAATCAATTTTTTTTTCAGAGCCAGTGACTGGACCCAACCTCAGCTATGCTAGGCAAGTGCTCTACCCCTTGGCTACATTCCTAGCCTCAAGTATCAGATTTTAAATGAAAACTGTCTTACATCAGTGATTTCAATTGAAAACATTAACATACCCTCAATGCTTTACAGATAATTCTGTATCAAGCTCAAGTCACTGTGTGGCACCAATCAAATCCCTTAATTCTTTGGGCCTCAGTTGTCTCATCTGGAAAAAAGCAATTCTCCTGCATCTTTATTCTTTCAGATTTAAATTACCGGGATTCCACAGCCACACACTGTCTGGCACACTAACTGGGTAAGAGAGGAGAGCTTGAACTGTGGATCTTTAGGGTATGCCTAGGCCTGTGGATGTCATGGTTCAGTGATCCTTCCTGGAATGTTTGCTACTCTGATTTGTAGTATATACACTGGCATGAGCAATGCCAGTCTAGAAGATCAGTATACATTGAATTAGAGATTGACTTCTTTAAAATAATAACCCACCCTTTGAGATTGTTGCTGGGATTTTTGAAGACTGTTTAATAGCTATGTTATTCTAGAGTCCAATATGAGAAATCTAGACCTGCATTAAATCTTTATTTTCTTCTATTGTTAAATTTTATGGTGTGTGTGTGTGTGTGTGTGTGTGTGTGTGTGTATACGCTGTGATGTGCTAAGTAGCTTGCTTGGGTCGGCCCACTGACCAAAGCTCTTTCCTTGACCAAATTTTGGTTGGGGTCCTCTGCACCCTCTTCCCCTCTTCCCAATGAGGCCTTGACTTTTGGACTTTCGTCTCCATCTTTATGTTACCCAATTTTAGAAAGAATTCAGGAAATTTGGTTTAGTCAGACTCTCCCATTCTTTTTTTTTTTTTTCCTTTTTTTTTTTTTTTTTTTTTTTTTGGTGCTGGGGATTGAACTCAGGGCCTCACACTTGCTAGGCAAGCACTCTAACCACTGAGCAAAATCCCCAGCCCAGAATCTCCCATTCTCAATATCTGATTTGCCTTATTTTCCATCAGCCCCATGTAATGTCTGATTACCCTGGCCTGTCTTTAGGAAAGAATCTAGCCACTACAATTTCGCTATAAATCCCCCAGACCCCTGAGGTTTCCCTTGATAATTTTTCACCAAATGACACACCCTGCTCCCCTGGCTATAAATCTCATTTTTCCTCAACCTATTCTGAGTTAGACTCAGTTCTATACTGAAGTCTCTTTCTCTTTATTGCAATAGTCTTGAATAAAATCTATTTTTTTCACTTTACATCCGGCTCTGATTTTTCTCAAAAGTCTCGTTTGATGCTTTAGAACTGCTGAGACAGGATTGGCCTGAAGGACTCTTTTTTTGTGGGGGGTGCTGGGGCTCAAACTCAGGGCCTTGTGCTTGCTAGGCACTGGAGGACTCTTAACTGTCCCCATTATTTTCTCTGCAGTAAGATGGAAGACCCAGGAGCAGCATAAATTCACAGGGCCAAGGCAATAATGAAACTGGGAGGGAGGACTCAATAGTCTTTGTAGACTTCTGTTGGCAGCCTGCATTTTCTAGTTACACAATTGGTGGCTGCTACACACCTCCTACCGGCCACAACAATTCATGGAAATTAATAAATGCATTTATTGGGAGAGGTCATGGGTAAAACAGGAAAATCAGTCCCCCAGCTTCCCAGACAAATACTCTAGGATTGAGTTTCAATAGAAGCCAGCAACCTCCTTCACAGCTCTGAATATTTATAGCAAACAGAAGTGGTTCAAGTTCTCAGGTAGTTCGGCAAGCTTAAGTACAGTTCTTATGTGTGTTTAGTTAACAAATGTGTTTAGAGGAGGTTTGTTTGTTTTGGAGGAGAGATTCTAGGATACGAGGAGACTGAGCTAATGAGGCTGATTGTCCTCCTGTCAGACTGTGGCCACAGAGAAACAGAATCATTTTTGCTTAAAGATGACATGCAGTTCAATGTGGGAAGGAATAGTCTTTTCAACAAATAGAAGCGGATAGCCACAAGCAGATGAATGAAACTGAGCCTCCTCCTTATGTCATATACAAAGCCAACTTGAAATAGGTAACAGACCTCAGTGTAAGAGCAAAGAAACCATGAATAAATATTTGCTTACTTACGACACCAAAATCATAAGCAATCAGATTAAAAACTAGAGAAACCATACTGTATTAGTCACTTTTACATTGTTGGGACAAAATACTGACATGCACAACTTAAAAAAGGTTTATTTTGGTTCAGGATTTTAGTTCATGGTCAGCTAGTTACAAGGCAGAAATATCTCAGCAGAGTAGCACAGTGAAAGCGAGATACTTACCCAGTGAAGGTTAGGAGGGAAGAGCTGGAGAGGAAGGGACTGGGCACCAGATGCACCCCTCAGGCACACCCCAGTGACCTACTTCCTCCACCTGGGCCCCACCCCTCATAGCCCCATTGATGAGGCCAGCATCCTCATGATCCCCACCTCTTGGCCCCACCTCTGAACATCACTGTGACTGGGATCAAGCCCTCAATACATGAGTCTTTGGAAAACACTTCATATTTAAACCATAGCAAGGGCTATATAAACATTTAAACCTTTGGTGCTGCAAATAATAGGGAGTGAAAAGACAAATCATAGAATAGGAGAATATATTTTCAAATTGCTCATCATATCTTATAAGAAACTGACATCCAGAACATACAAAGACCTCTTAGAAGTCGCACTCAAAAAAGACAACTCAGTGAAAAGTGGTCAAAAGATTTTAACAGATACATCTCCAAAGAAGATATACAAGTAGCCAATAAGCACATGAAAAGATAATGTCATTGGTCATTAGAGAACTACAAATGAAAATCACAATGAGATACCACTTCAGACATACTAGGTTGACAGTAATCAAAAAGACAACTGATAAGAGTAAATACTACCCTTGATCTTAGCCAAAGGTCTGAGAGTATGGGGGAGGGAGGGATGGAGAAATGTTGGTCAGTGGGTACTTACAGTTTGATAAGAGAAATAAGTTCTAGTGTTCTGTTCCATAGTAGAGTGACTAAAGATCATAATAATGTACTATGTATTCCAACAAAAGCTAAAAGAAAGGATTTAGAATATTTTCACCTCAAAGCAATGATAAATGTTTGAGAAGATAGATATGTTTGTCCTGATTTGAACATTACACAAATGTATATATGTACTGAAACATCACGTGCTACTCCATAAATGTGTGCAATTTTATACGTCAGTTAAAAAGAAAAAGCCAGGTGTGGTGGCACAAACATCTAATCCCAGTGCTTGGGAGGCTGAGGCAGGAGGATCACTAAATGTTTGAGGCCAGCCTGGGCTACATAATGAGTTCAGCCTCAACAACACATTGAGACCCTGCCTTAAAAAAAAAAAAAAAGACAATAACAAATTTTGCCCAGGATATGGAGAAGTTGGAGTCCTTGTACTTTGCTAGTGGGAAATTAAAGTAGTGAACCTGGTAGGTGAAATAGTTTGGCAGTTCCTCAAAATGTTAAATGTAGACGAGCCAACAGTTACACTCTTACATATAAGCCCAGGAAAATTGAAAATAGATGTCCTCGCAAAGATTTTACAGGAATGTTCTTAGCAGAATAGTTCATAGTAGCTAAAAAGTAGAAATAGTCCAAATGTCCATCAAATGATGAATAAATAAGTAAAAGATAATATGTCCACCAGTGCAGTGGAGTGCTACTCAGCAATGAAAAGGAACGAAATGCTGATAAGGGATATAACATGAATGAACCTGGAAAAATATGCTCATGAACAAAGGCAGGCACAAAGATCACATGTTGCATGGTTCTCTTTATATGGAATGTGCAGAGCAGAAAAATCTATAAAGTCAGAAAGAAAATGGATAGTTTTCTAGGGCTGATGTGTGTATTTGTGTGAGTAGCTGTTGGGGGAATTGACTGCTAATGTGTTTCTTTTTGGGTTAATGAGAATATCCTAAACTCGCATCATAGTTATGGTTGTACAACTCTGTGAATAACACTAAAACTAAATTGTATACTTTTTTGTTTTGAAGAAAACAGGACATTACTGGATTATTACCCAAAGTATAAGTATACTTGAGTCCACAGGAATGTGAATGGTAAATGTCTTCGAACATAATTCCAAATAACTCATGTGGATTGGAGCACAGCTCCCTACTCCTTCATTAAGTGTGAACTGCTCATTCCAAACAGCATAGTGTGAAAAAGGGAAGGGAGTAGCTACAGTGGAGAAACCTGGCAAATAAGACCTTAGTCAAGTAATTAAGGTTAATTATCAACAGGATTAAGTCATGTTTGATAGTAAAATACCCTTGATGAAGATGGTATTTCACCTCTGTGGTCTTTCTTCCCAAAACTCATAAAACTTACCTTACTCATGGGGGTGGAGGGAATCGAACTTCAGCAAAGGGATTTCTTCCCATAAATTATAAAGCAGAACTCCTCGAAACTTGTAAGCTTATTAAAAATACGGGGGGCATAAGACATGACAAATCAAAGGCAACGTTGTAGGGTCCTGATATCAAACAAAGGACATTAAGTGAAAATGTAAGGAGAGGCTGGGGTACAGCTCAGTTGCAGAGCAGTTACTTGGCATGTTCAAGGCCCCGGGTTCCATCGCCAGCACAAGACATCCCTTTCTTTGCTGAGAAGTCCATATGCACACTGTCCACTTGCCACTATTTCCTCTCTTCAGGAGGGTAAAGAATACTGCTTTTTATGTCATTCTGGGGTCTCCTTTACCTGAAGCCCACCACTGGCCATTCTGCACGTGTCCGGAGCTTGTGGGGTGCAACAGCCTGCTCAGAGGTCGCAGGTGAAAGGTAAATGGGTGAATTTTAAGATATGTGAGTCATATCTCAATAAATCTTTTAAAATAACATGTAGGTATGTAGGTGGTAGATATTAATGATGCACTTTTTAGACCGGCTGGACTGTGCTTCTCTTTTCTCCCTCACCAGTTCCTGACTCCAGACAAAGGGAGGCCTCATCCAGCTCGGCTGTGAGAAACTGAGGGGGCTTTTCCTTACCTTTCCTCCTCCTTATCTGAATTCCATAGACAGAGGATGGGCCAGAAGAAAACTTTCAGCCTGTTTTTGGTTAGGGAGAAAACACATTGAAACATTCTAAACACCTATTGTTATACTATTCTTTCCAAGCTTTAAAGGTGAGTTTTAGTTACTCAAAGAATCTTTTAAAAATATAAATATCCCGTAATCTCAGGATTCTAGGAGGCCGAGGCAGGAGAATTTCAAATTTGAGTCCAGTCTGGGCAACTTAGTGGCTTACTATGACCCTATCTCAAAATAAAAAATAAGACAAACAAAAAATACAGAAAAAGGAACTTTCTGGGGATGTAACTCAGTGTGGAGGCACAGGTTAAATTCCCAGGACTGAAAACAAAAAGAAAAGAAAAGAAAACAAATTTACGTTTTACAAACTGACACCACATATGACATTCTAATAGTTTTCAGATATCATATATGTAAGCATTAGCATTTTTGCTGTTCCAGAATCTGAGTTCCTTTGTTCCTTTTCATACGATTTATTACAGAATCTTTCTGTTAATCGTAACTGGTTGTGACAGCTGTGAAGAGATAGCTCTCAGATTTTTGCTTTGCAGAGTATGGTGGGACACAGTTCTAGTCGATGAGTTCTGATATGTGTCACTAGGTCATGCAGAGGACACAGTGCCAGTGGCTGCTGCTCACAGCCAGTGGCTGAGCACAATAGGGATTCTCAGGCCAGTTCCTGGGACATCCATGGTAACACTTTGGCTCTAGGACTCTCTGTTAACCTTGCTGAGACCTCTCTAGAACTACACTGAGGTTCGCAGCCTCCAGCTGTCCACCCTTCTTCCACAAGCAGGAGACCGTGTTGTGTGAAACACTAGCCTCTGCTGCCCTGGCTGAATGATTGCACTGGAGCCTTGGTCCCTCTCAGGGCTGTTGGTGGTGCCTCACACTGTTGACACATTTTCAGGTTACAATGTTGTTGTTCCAGTCTGGTTAGCCAGCCCTTGCCAGACCATTGTGTCATTTGTTTGGTTTTCTGGACCATTTACATTCTGACAATGAGGAGCATTCATTTTTTGCAAAAAGCACTCAATGGTAGCCTGATAATCAAGGTATTTGATGAAGCTTCAATTCTCTCAATTCTCCCTACTATTCATAGGCATCCTGTGTTGTCGAGTATTGAAACTGTCTTCTCAAAAATCAACTGAAAGAATGTCTTACTCTACTCTCTCACCTTGTTCCATTCCTCACACCTGGAGACTTTTTGGTCACTGAATTTGGTTGTCCTCAGAAAGTATCTTCCCTGACTGCTTCATGGGTAATGGTCAGGACAAAAGAGATGGGAGTGGTTATCAAGAGCAGTGAAGGCCTAAGATTTTATCCTGCTTGCAAACAAGTGGTCCTGCCATAGTTCTATAGATACAGAAGACATGAGACTCCTGGGTCAGAAATGAAGGACTTATTACTCATAGCAACGACAGTAGCCAGAGTTTCAGCATTTTTGTACATGTTCCATTAGCCAAGGTCACACAGGGCAATGTGATGGAGGGGCAAGTGGAATCTAAGAGTGTAGTAGGTTGTGTACAGGAAAGGATCCTCAAATTTAAGGAGCCCACATCTGTAGTGAGGAACAATGAGTTTGTCTGATCTTTGCCATAGAGAAAAACATTATTTTGCTGGAAAGTTAATATTTGAATAGAGGCTCTTCTTCAAGGCTGTTTTCGAGATAAACATTTTAGAAAAATGAATCTAGAACACACATAATCAGTGCCTTTGTTTACAGTTATGCAGAGAGAAGTCCTGAGGAATTGTCTCTCAATAAATTTATTTTGAAAATTGGGGATTTTTGGCTGTATCATAACTGTACAATATTTCTTTCTTTCCCCTAATGGTAGCCCCAGCATGGCCTAGTGGTATACCTGTCAGAAAGGTAGCCTGGGGGATTCAAACTTAATGCTGGTTCAGCTGCTTAGATTTTCTTGCTAGATTCATATGGCTCTGGATCATAAAGGTAATAAGCATATGACTGAACACACTGCTTTCCAGTTTTCCTACGGTGTACTGCGTAGGCCAAAGTTGGGAAATAAACATTGTCTGCAGGCTTGCTGGGATTAGCCAGCACAGATCTGGGGTCTGTCTGCCTCTTTTGTCTACCAGAAACAGCAGAGACACACCCTGAATTGGACACCGCCACAAAACTGTAGACTCTGGAATATAACCATAGGCTTGAAATCACAGAGAAATCTCTTTTTTCTTTGTTTTTTTTTCTTTTTTCTTGTTTTTTTCTTTTTTTTAAATGAGTATGAACATTGTTTTTAGTTGTTTTGTTTTCTTTAGTTCTTGTTTCTGTTTTTTCCCTTTTTTCTTTCCTTCTTGTCTTCTTCACCAGTTTCTCAAAGCTTGAGTATTCTTCCTTTGTCCTTCAGACTCACTTCTAATCTCTTTCTCTTCTTTTATTTCTCTATTTTTCCCTCTTGTCCCTTTTAAATTTTTTCCCCAGGAGTGAAATCACTCTAATGAGGAGATATTTACTGTATATAATTTTCTGATTTGTTTTAGATTTTGTTATCTAACTATAAATCTTGTACCTACAGTTTAAGATGGTGAATTTTGGGGGGGGACGCACTGCTGGGGATCAAACTCAGGGCCTTGCACTTGCTAGGCATGCGCTCTATTGCTTCAGCTAAATCCCTGATCCCATAGGTGGCAAATTAAGTTACCACAGTTTGTCATTTTCTAGACTGTGCTTGATGCTATTATTACTGATTGTACTACTTTTGTCAAGGTGACATAGTTGTTGTGATCAATTGTTCTTCTTTGTGTGCCATAAACAACATCATAGTCTAATATCAAAAACTGGGTGCTAGGCCAGATAAGCAACAACTTCTCATCTCTAATAAATTGAAGAA
This sequence comes from Hystrix cristata, assembly GCA_004026905.1. NCBI lineage: Eukaryota > Metazoa > Chordata > Mammalia > Rodentia > Hystricidae > Hystrix > Hystrix cristata. Next base: position 1,964 of record PVJO010008176.1, on the reverse strand, counting down.
TTAGGATCTTGGGACAGATTCCAAAGCCAAAAGCCAGCTATACCTAGAAGACATCTCTGAAAAGCAGCCATTTCCTAAGGAGGCCTTGATACTAGTAGTAAAGCTACCTACCATAATTGATTTACAAGCATCAGTGCAGAAAACAACAATGACAACAACAACAACAACAACAACAAAATAGAAAATGAGAAGACACAGAGGCAAGACGCAATCCTAGACTCATCCAAGGTAAATCCAGGGGGCATTGAGGTGGAAGAAATAAAAAACCGCCCAGTTGAACTTTCTAAAATGGTAGGAGCAAAAGTAACAAAGCAAATGATTGAGTATCTACAAAAAAAAAAATCGGAAATAATCTCACAGATAACTAAAGAGATGATGACTACAGATGAAATTAAAGAAGAAATGATAATGCCAATATGACATACCAGAACTAATGGGATTCAATGGAAACAGTCCTACAAGGGAAATTTATAGCAGTAAATTCCCACATCAGAAAAACAGAGCAAGCTCAAATAAGTAACCTAATGTTGAACCTCAAGCTTCTAGAAAGAGAAGAGTGAGTCAAGCCCAAAGCTCATACGTGGGAGGAAATTATAAATACAAGAGCAGAATTTAATGCAAATGAGAGAAAACAATACAAAGAATGAATTGAGTTGGTTCTTTGGAAGATTAAATAAAATTGACAAACACTTAACCAACCTTATATAAAAGAAGGAAAGAAAAGACTCAAATCTATGCACTTAAGAATGACAAGAGTGAAAGCACAACAAATCCTGCAGAAATCCAGAAGATCATCAATACCTGTTTTGAAAATCTGTATTCTAATAAGATGGAAAACAGAAGAAATGAGCTAATTCCTAGATACATATGAATTCCCCAAGTTGAATCAAGAAGATATAAAAATTCTAAATAGCCCAATTTCAGCCAATGGATTTGAAGATATAATTAAAAAAAACTACCAACAAAGAAAAGCCCAGGTCCTGATGGATTCACTGCTGAATTCTACAAGAAATTTAGAGAAAATCTAATGCTCCTATTCCTCAAACTCTTTAATGAAATAGAAAGGAAAGCAATACTCCCAAACTCATTCCTGGAAGCAAGCATTACCCTAATACCCAAACCAGAAGAAGTTCTAATCAAAAAAGAGAACTACAGGCCAATCTCCTTAGTGAAAATAGATGGAAAAATCCTTAATAAGATACTGGCAAAGAGAATGCAGCATGTCATCAAGAAGATTATACACCATGACCAAGTAGAATTCATCCCAGAGATACAGGGATGGTTCAAAATATGCAAATCAACAAGCATAATACACCATATTAACAGAACCAAAGACAAAAATTACACGATCATCTCAGTAGACGCAGAAAAAGCATTTGCCAAAGTCCAGCACCCATTCATGATAAAAACGCGACAGAAAATCAGAACAGAAGGTCTGTATCTCAATCTGATAAATGCCATCAATGACAAGCCAACAGGCAACATCATACTAAATGGTCAAAACCTGAAAGCTTTTACTCTGAAATCAGGAACAAGACAGAAATGCCCCCTATCACCACTCCTGTTCAATATAGTTCTGGAAACATTAGCCAGAGCAATTAGACAAAAGAAAGAAATAAAAAGAATATGGGTAGGAAAGGAAGAAGTTAAATTATTATTATTTGTTAATGACATGATACTTTACATAAAAGACCGCAAAAACTCCACCAAAAGACTCCTAAAATTAATAAGCAAGTTTGGCAGTGTAGCAGGATACAAAATCAGCACTCAAAAATCAATAGCTTTCCTGGACACGAATAACAACTCACTGAGAGAGAAATTAGGGAAACCACACCTTTCACAATAGCATCAAGAAAAATATAATCCTTAGGAATCAATCTAACAAAGGAAGTAAAAAAGCTTTAAATGGAAAACTATAGTACTCTGAAAAGGAGATTGAAGAGAATATCAGAAAATGGAAAGCT